>QKWP01001639.1:40357-119225 GCA_003550325.1 Gigaspora rosea
TTTTTTTTTTACCCGGTGATTTGGGATGAAATTTTTGTAACGTGGTCAAAACACTATGTAATCATTAAAGATCTGTTAATCGTTATATATCGTTGTGGTCAAAACACTGTGTAATCGTTAAAGATCTGTTAATCGTTATATATTGTTTTAAATAATTCTGATTATAATCGATTTGTAGATATATAACGATTTAATATAGAAAATGATATATATCGATTTAGATATATATCGATTTTTAACCGGTTAATCAATATATATCGTTATTTTTTAATCGATATAAAATGATTAACTGTTATATATCGATCAATATCTATATATAAAATTTCCTGATGATACACATAATCTATACCTCACCCTAACTCTAACCAATGAAAAACAGGTCATTTTAATTGTTTTGATTTTACATTACACCTGATTTTATGATCTGTGGCAGGTGTGACAACATTGCACGTGCGATGTATAAATTATTTCTAAAATAAATATGTATAAAAATAAATAAATATAAAATAAAGGACTTAATTAAGCATTGCACACTGCGATGTGCTTGTATATCGCACCCCAATGATCTACCAATTAAATTTGAAGATCAGGTGTAATATAAAAATTTTTTTGTGTAACAAAATAAAGAAATTTTTCTAAAATTTGTAATATCAAAAATTTCATCTACTTAACCACCTTTCACACTCTAACAAAAAAAATTCCTTGCAAAATTTTGGTATATACCATTATTTACTCTAACTTTTAACACTAAACCTTACTCTTACCCTTACCCTTACCCTATTAATTTAAATTATTGTTATATAGAAAATGATATGCAAATTATGGTTACATGTTGTGTGCGATGAATTAGCATATTGCAGGGTGCATTGCATATATTTATTCTAAAATAAATATATATAAAAATAAAATATAATAAATATATACCGGTATATAAAATAAATATATAATAATATTATATAACAAATTATTTTAGTAACCAGCTATGCAAACATAAACATGCTCTTGCAGATTCACTATTTAATCTATTTTTTGATTTGCTAATTACTTGAACTGCAATTGAAAAGTTGTTCACATGGAACTAAACTAGTTTAAATACATAAATAATCATGAGCAAGTTTTGAAAGTATTGGACATTCTGCTGTATGAGTATTCCACCAATCTAAAAGTTTTATAGTTTCATTTGCTTCTGCATATAACCAATATTTTTTAACTTTATCATCTATTGCATGTGTTAATTGTAATGTATATTTTAACTTTTGATAAAAACTTGATATTTTTTTAGATTTAGTTGCTGGTAAAGGTGATTGTTAATCAATTTTTTTTCTAATTGGTATTAAAATTTCTTCAATATCCAAGTTAGGAAAGCAACATTTGTTAGATCTAGGATCTAAAAAAGTAGAAATATGTAATGATTCTGTTATTAAATGAAAATATTCAATATATTTACTTATCATAGCATCAAAAAATATAATGCAATAAAAAATTTTCATTCTTTTTGGATTCTAAATCTTTTCTAATAGCTTATTAAATTATTTGTTCATGTGCAATTGTTGGATAAGTTTGTGATTAAAGCTCAATAGTAGCATCATTAAATAGTTCTAATAGTTCAATTAAATTTTTATAAATTTTCCATTCTTCTTTGTTTGGCATATAAGTTTTTAAATTTGGATATTTAACTAATAACATTTCTATAGATTTATATAATAAACATGCTTTTTTAACCATTTGATAAGTTGAATTCTATCTTGTTTTACAATCTAATATTGGAGCTAAAAGGATTTGCCATTTAAAATTATAAATCTTCAAAAATTTTAGGTGATTTATGAATAGTTTTAATTAATTTTCTTAGTTTTTTAATTGGAACTTCTATAAGATTTAAACCAGTTTGAACTATTAAATTAAGTATATAGGCTATACACTTATAATAACAAAAATCATTTAAGATTAACTTATCTTGTAAAAAATTTGCAGCAGAAATCAAATTAGAACCATTATCAGTTGTTATTGCAATAACTTTAGTCTCAATTTTAAATTCTTCAAGCAATGAATATACTTTATTTGCAATACTTTCTCCAGTATAAGAGAAATATATCCAATACAAATGCTGTAACTTCCAATTTTCATCAATAAAATGAATAGTGATAGCTAAAAAAGTTTCCATTTTTAAAGATGTCCAAAAATTAGCTATAAGTACAACTTTACTTGAGATTTTGCTAAAATAATTTTTTATCAAATTTTTTTGATAATCAAATTGATTAATAGCTAATCTTTGAATAGTTTTACAACTAAAAATTTTATAAAATGGATCTAATCTTTGAATCATATTTCTAAAAGCTTTTTAAATGGTTTAAGAGCTAAAATAATCTATTTAAAAATTGCTTGGGTTTTTTCTGCTTGAATTTCTGCTGAATATTTTTTAATTATTAGATCTAATTTTCTTTTTGTAATAATAAATTATGCTTTTGTTGCAAATGAGTACAGATGGAAGTAGTTGCTGTTGTTGGTTTAGATTGTATAGAATATTGAGAACATTTATGAGTTTTTTCATCTATATATTTTCAAACAACTGATTTCATTCTACTATAAAATTGAATTTTTTGAGTTAATTCTAAATTTTTATCCAAATCATCTTCATTTATTGCAATTGCTTCTTCAAAACTTATATCTTGTAATCCTTGTATAATTCTTCATTTTGTTCAATTTCAATATTGTCATCATCTAAGTTTCTAATATAAATTTCATTATTAAGTTGTATCTGCAAATCTTCTTTATCACTACATTCTTTAGAAATATTATTTAAATTATCAGAGCTTATAGATATTTTATAATAACCAATTATATAAGTTAAAAATTTGTATTGTTATAACTTTTGAATAAATTATTGTAAATGCAATAAATTTTAAAAAAGGTAAATTTTTAATTTCAGATTATATACTAATTATATATTTAGGCAAGTTAATAATAGTGTCAATATATGACTTAGTGGAAAGAATATAACAATTCTTTAGTAAAAGGGGCAGCAACACACTAATTTAAGGATATAAAAGGTTGGTTACTTTACTACAATTAATTAACAATAACAATAAAGGAACACAATTTCTTTAAGAAAATAAAGTATAGTTTATAACATGTATAAGGACATGTACAAAGACTTTATTATTTAGTGGAAAAATAAGGAATACAAGAGAGGATTCAATTCTGATTAAATGTATTAAAGAGAAAACCAAATCCATTTTGCTACAAAAGCAAAAAGAATGGGTTTATATATATGATGTAAATTATAATCTATACTACTAAGGACTAATTTACTCTATTCTACAGACTATCTGCTATAATCTACTATGAAATAAAAAGAAATACAAAGAAATACTATGAGTAAAAAGAAAAATGTAATATAGGAGAATATCTATTTAGAATTCTGAATGTCTATTCTGTGATTAGTGAATAAAATTCATGTGCACAATTTTTTTTGTGTGCACAATTTTTTAAATTAGATATGCACATGTGCACAAAGATTTTTCTTAATTAACATATAGGTTGTGCACAATTTTTATACAAATTTTATAAAGTATGCACAAAAAAATTTTTCAATGTGCACATGTGCACAAAAATTTTTTTTCAGATTTTATATACTACCTGTGATCATCCAGATTATGCATATAAATTGTAAAATTATAATCTATACTACTAAGGACTAATTTACCCTATTCTACAGACTATCTA
The DNA here is from genome assembly GCA_003550325.1 of Gigaspora rosea. Classification (NCBI taxonomy): domain Eukaryota; kingdom Fungi; phylum Glomeromycota; class Glomeromycetes; order Diversisporales; family Gigasporaceae; genus Gigaspora; species Gigaspora rosea. The sequence continues at coordinate 44,081 of QKWP01001639.1, forward strand.
CTATAATATACTATGAAATAAAAAGAAATACAAAGAAATACTATAAAAATACTATGAGTAAAAAGAAAAATATAATATAGGAGAATATCTATTTGGGATTCTGAATGTTTATCTTGTGATCATTCAGATCATGCACATAATTGTATATGAAAGATCAAAGATCTCATACAATCAGCACTAAATAAATGCTGATAACAATCATTTTAATATGTTATTATGTTAGCATTTTTAGCGTAACAGCAGCATTCAATTAATCCAAATCTTATTTCTATTTATAATGTTTATAGTATTTATGCATATCTTATTATTATAGTTTGTAAATATAGCTTTTAACTAAATTTGTATATGCAGTCCAAATATAAAATTCATCTAATTGCTTATAATTAATGACCTTAAATAACTCCTAGAAAATGTGAATTAACCAAATTTGCTTCTGTTGTTTGATTACCTACTATTTATAAATTATTTTAGGCAAAAATTAGCTAAAAAATTAATCAAATATTCATAAATTTGAAAACATTTTGTATAAAATGGTTAAGTTCAAGAACAAGCACAAGAATAAATGTAAGTGCAAGGCAAGTGCAAGAACAAAACAAGAATAATTGCAATAGATAAAAAGAAAAACATATTAATAAAAAAAGCGATATATAAGGGTATGGCGACTTAGGGAAGTTGGTAAGTTGTCACCCCCAAGTAGCAGGTCTTGAGTTCAAATCCCACTGGTGACGTTTTGAAAAAATAGACCTGTGTTCCGGTAACTGTTTCTTGTCGATCGGTTGGGTACATCACCTGTAGTCCTTGGTTACCATCTTGAATGGGAGCTTTTGGGCGAAGTTGTGTCTTGTGACACAGACAAATCCAAGGAACCGGAGAAACAGAAACCCATTTGGCAAGTCCCGAGTAAGGAGGTAGCTCTGATCTTCGATGGTGCTAACCAAAACTGGAATATTGGACCGAAACCGGAGAACCGGACGTTGTCCTTGGGGACAAGGTCTACCAACCTGGCCGCTGGAGTTGCACCGGAGGAAAAGGACCCATGTTGAGAAATTGGGGACCAAGGGGAGAAAAACTATAATGGCACCTAATGCCGGGTAGATCAACCCTTCCGGGCCAACTGTATTGGAAGTCTGGGAAAACGGTGAAGGACCGGTAGGAAAGTGATAGTGGGTACCAGGGTTGGAGCGAACCTTATAAGGGCAGAAGTAGATAATAGTAGCGGTTGGGTATCCCCTGACTGCAAGTTGCTTGCCTCGGTGAGTGCGTAGTTACCGAAGTGTAGGTAATACCTGTGTGGGACAGGGACTGCTCTACCAAGTTTACCTGCGAGGATAAATTAGTCCTAAGGGGATGTAGGTAGCATCCGGGACTGTCTTCGACTGACTAATGTATTGGAGGGCTGTACCGGTAATCACAAGTAGGATTGACATGCGAAGCTTGGACCAGAGGGTTTAAATAGGCAATCCCCTAGTCGGGTTGTAGGTATGGCAACTAGTGTAGAACCTTCGGGCGGACTACTTAAATTAGACAACCAAAAGTTGTACGTGTGGCTAGTTGTACTCTCATTCAATGTAATTCAATTGTGGGTGCGCCCAAAGAGGCGCCCTTGATCCATAGGCTTAATTAAATAAACTCTCACCCAAAGCGGGAACTTTGACACAAAAAAAAAAAAAAAAGCGATATATAAGCAAATATTAAGAAAATTACATAATATTTAATGCTTTTGATTGATTATACAGTACAACTCATAATCAAAATGTTAAAACTAATAACGATGAGCAAGTTATGATCAAGAATGTCATCACAATTCAAATTCATTAACAATTGTTTAATCACAACAGTACCAAATCAACTTTAATCATATACAATATTGTATATTAATTTATGACCAAAATTTTTATGGTAAATCAAACATTGAAAAGTTACAGCAGATCAGTAGGCTGATTTTTAAAACCTGTAATATATATAGATGCCTGGTGAAACTAATTTTGTCTTGACAAAATGACGAAACCTTAAGTTTTATCAAGTTCATCAATAACGAAACTTATAGTTTCGTAGATTTTGTCATTTCCGTCAGGCATCACTAGTACTAAACTGATCAGCTATAATTCTAACACTATGATATATATGACACCGGATCAATATAGTGCAGATTTTAGAAATTCGGGCTGATTTGCAAAAATATTAATTGATACCATACTGGTACTATGCTATAATTTCCCATATTATACAATTCTGGTCATCTATACCACTGCTGAAAAGGACCTATAATATTCTGTTATCCAAAGAAACCCATCGCATACAATTCTGTCAAAATTACAGATCATTTGACCGAAATTAAAATTGGTTTGTTATAATTCTGGCCAAATGATCTGCAAATTTGGCTGGAATTATAAACAAGGTATTTCTCAACCGGGTTTAAACAATGCCTAAAAAATTTTCAGATCATGTGATATACATTAATTCATATACTCATTATTGTTATATTTATCATTATTGTTCACTTATATTAATAAAAAACTTTTATTTAAAAATGAAACATATCATTAATCATGCAAAGTCATATGATTTAAAAAATTTTTAAGAGGCGGATTGATTTCTCTATTTGTCAAATGACACAGATACACCGATATAAATTTTAAGCAATAATTATTCATTTATTAGCCAGAATATTAAGAATTTGGCATCGGTTATAATCTTGACCGGTCGGTCAAACTGCTCTGACCGGCTAATATCGGTCACGATCATTGACCAGTTATGACTGGTCATAACGGGACCATGCCCATTTCTAATCTACAACCGTTAACTACTTGTTCACTACTCTCCTAAGCAAAAACTAAACTTTTTATATACTTTTAATTCATATGGGAGCTTTAATCTCTCAATTGAAGATTTTAATCACTTGTTTGGAGCTTTTTGGAGTTTTAATCTCCCTTTGATCTCCCGTTTGGAGATCCAATCACCCGACTAAGCCACAACTATGCCAAAATAAGAAATACATAACAATAAAATAATAATACTAACTAAAAATAAAAAACTGACCAATTCCGATCCAGCCGACCATGATTCTGATGCACTCTGATGTATTACGACACGGGTTTTTGGGAGTAGTGAATTGACTCGATTATACTATATTATACTCGATCATTGATTGATTTAGATCAATAATCGAGCAACAATTAATAGGCTCGAGCAACAATAGGTCAATCAATGATTGATGATGCTGATAGATCAAATATGATTTCACCCGGGATATTATTTAATTTCTAAATGCCTAACATATGGCCGAAAATTTTTGATGAAAATGTTGTGATTATGGCGCATCCATATGGGGTCACATTATGCAGATACAATTTCAAGAAGAGATGTAATTTATAAGGTTGCATGACCTTATTATTTTTAATATAATATTTTTAACTGGTAAATATAATAATCGATCAATGATTGACTTAATGATTGATCGATTATATTCACTCGAGCTCATAAATTACATGCTTGATCAAGCATGTATTCTTGATTTTGATCGATTAAACAAATTTTTTCGGGTCAATCTTCGATCAATAATTTTTTTTGCCAAGTCAATTCATATTTTGGGACCCTCCTTCAAGAAATTGATAGGGCATAGGATTGATTTTCTGTTCACGTGATTTTTTGATGCAATAGTAGTTAAACAAAAAAATTTAATTTATGTTAGAAAGAGCTATAGTATAGCAAATTTTCACAAGGAAAATTTTTTATTAGAACATAAAAAAATTTGCAAAGCGAACGTTTGGTTTGATTTCTTTACATTACACCTGATCCGGATTTTTAATTGGCCAGCTTATGTCAGAATCACGTGAACGTAAAATCGATCCTACGTCCTGGCGTTGTAAAGTGATCAACGTAGAGTAAAAATTGAAATATACATATAGATATAAACTGGCACTTTAATTTGAATCAAAATCTCAAAATTGATAAAAAAGTGTCAGAGACGGGTTTTCCCTATCGATCACGATTTCAAGATAGTAATAGTAAATAGTTACTTGTTTTATTATTATTATCATTTATTATTGCATAAAAAGAGTTTGGTGAAGCTATAAAAAATTTTTCAAATAATTTTTTTGATAAACAAAATAATGTTCCACTTATACTAAAATTACTAAACATACTCCTATTGCCTATATATTTACGTAAATACGATAATCGTTATTTATTGTTAAATTAAAAAAATATTATATTTATGCTGATGCGGGTATGTTTTATTGGCTAGATAAAGAAAACAATTGGTCGAGTCTAAATATTTTATAGCCACTTCAGTAAATTTCATTGGATTATATAAATTAGTCTTTGTTGCTACATCATAAAGAAAGATCGTTAAATTAGAGTGATGAGTCATGAGTTAAAAACCGACTTTATGCCTCTATGTTGTACTTCTTGTTGCTTTCTAGATACAACACAATATGTAGTATTCTTCTAATTTAAGGGCAACAGTAGTGTTCATTTCACTGGTTTAGATATTATTATTTTCGCAAATATACGTATATATACTGATAGTTCGCGTAAATTGAAAACTGTAGATCATGATGTAAATTCTGTATTATGCCAGGATTTACAATTGGATTATTACTGTATTATCCGGCATTTATATGATCATGTGATTTTTATTAGGGATGTTATCCTGCTCCAACCGGTTAGCTTGTGCTTAAAACCAGTTGGAACTCTGTTCAGAGCACATTTAAATAAAACCTGATTTTTTGAACTCGGTTTATATAAATGCATTAATAATTATGCTCGCGTAAGCAGTTTAATAAAACCTGCTATCGCTATACCTGCTTTTTTTTTCTTTTGGCGATCATATCGCTATTACTTTTTTTTTCTTTTGGCGATCAGATCGCTATTACTTTCTTTTTTCTTTTAGCGATCATATCGCTATTACTTTTTTTTTTTTTTGGCGATCATATTACTATTACTTTTTATTAAAGCAAATACATTTAAAACATATAAATTTTTGCATTATAATGTTGTTGCATCTATTCGCTGTTATTTTTTTTATCCAATTTATTAATCTTCATTACAGTCAATAATACCCTGCTCATACCAGGTCTTTAAACAGAGACTTGCAGAGGCATTTTCTTCAGACAACCTGTTACGTATTTGGTTGATTGTATTTTTGCTTTCGAAAACATTTCTTTGCTCGGTACGCTTTATTGCAAAGGTTGCAATGTTGTTTATCACCGAATTCAGTAAGTTCATTCCAGAAAGGGTCCTTTTTTACTCGCTTTGGAGGATGGTTTGTTACTATAAGCGTTCCAGGTTCAAGTGCATTTTGAGATATTGAACCTGAAGAGGTAGGTTCAATTGAATCGATAAGTTCTTCAAATGTATTGTCTTCGTCCATCGAATAGTGAAATTCAAGTAAAAAAAATATGTAAAAAAAAAGAAATCGCATATTTATATTATTAATTAAAAAAAATTAAAATGATTAATGTCGTCACATTAAATTAACTTTTAATTAAAAAAAAAAGAAAATTGATTTTGTTCGTTATAAGATAGTAATTTTTTATTCGCCATATCATGCTACATAAATTAAAAAAAAGTCAAACAAAATTGATTTTTGTTCATTATAAGATAGTAATTTTTTGTTCGTCATTTCACGCCATATTAAATTAAAAAAAAAAAGGTCAAAGAAAAATTGATTTTTGTTCGTTATAAAATAGAATTTATATTCGTCATATCATGCCACATTAAATTAAAAAAAAAAAAAGTCAAAGAAAATTGATTTTTGTACGTTATAAGATAGTAATTTTTTTATTCATTTCATGCCATATTAAAATAAAAAAAAAAGTCAAAGAAAAATTGATTTTTGTTCGTTATAAAATAGAATTTTTATTTGTCATATCACGCCACAAAAAAAGGTCAATGAAAATTGATTTTGTTCATCATAAGATAGTAATTTTTTATTCGTCATATCACGCCATATTAAATTAAAAAAAGAAACCTGATTTTTTTCTAGTCTAAATTAATATTGCTCAACCGATCTATCAAACTCGTTTGGAGCATGATTTAATAATAAAAATCATGTGACCGCAAAAACTCGAGTTCCATTGGGTTTGGTTCCAAGCAGGGTCGAACTGAGTTTCGGCAAGCAGGATAACATCCCTAATTTTTATCATGATATTTTTCACATGATCATTTATGCAAAACATCACATGGGCTTATGAAATTTTTCATCGTATATATTGTATACTTAATTTGTATTTAAAAAAATAAATTGAATTGATTTAATTTTGGGTTCATCATTGCCTGATCGACCAACCAGAATGTGTAAAATCACGATTTTTTTGTCCAAGAAAATATGCTTGTTTACAACGGTAATAGTTTCAAAAGGTACCTCCACTTTCGTTCGCATTTCTGCAGGTCCTATTGGCCGCAGAGATATTCAGGTGATATACATCATATAGTTTGGCCAATAAAAAATGCAGAAAATTGAGGTAAAATTGGTAAATCCGAAAATATGGCTGACTCGTCTGACAATGCGCCACCAAAGTTTATTAACGTTAATACGTATTAATCAGGATTTGTGGTTAGAGTAAAAACATATATAACGGTAGTAAAATTATTGTTAACAAAGGCTGTTTATGTTTATTAAAGTTAATGCATATTAATCAGGATTTGTGATTAGAGTAAAAAACAATATAACAGTAGTAAAATTATTATTAACAAAGGCTATTTATTTATTTAAAAAGTTAAATTGTTATATCAAATATTATTTTTTTAGTCTTGATTAGACTAAATTTTTTTAAAATATTAAATATTGTTACATCTGGTTTAAATATTAAATAGACTTGTTTTCTAATAATTATATTTTTTTATAACTATTAACTTTCATTTTAAACTATCTAATCATATGGGTCAATTTAAGGAATTGCTAATAACTTTAGATCTACCAGTCCATTTTGGATAATTTAACTACTAAAATGTTCGGCTCAATGAGACGATTCTAACAAGCCCAAACCCACTAAAATCCAATCACAGGATCCCGAGATCGATCAAATTTTGTGAGATTTTAATAGTGTTTTTAGATACTATGTAAATATTTTAACAGTGAATAACTCTTGAACCACTGGTCTGTTCTAAACGATTTAATAACGATTCTAACGAGCCCAAAATCATTAAAATCTAATCACAGGATCACAAGATCGTTAAAAATTAGTGTAATGGCTTATCTATAAATCTCATGGGTTTTTACAGTACTACAATATAAAAAACCCAGAAGATTTGTAGATAAGCCATTATACTAATTTTAACGATCTTGTGATCCTGTGATTGATTTTAATAATTTTGGACTTGTTAGAATTGTCTCATTGAGACAAACATTTTGGTGGTTAAATTATCCAGAACAAACCAGTAGTTCAAGAGTTATATCAGCCCATAAATTTAAATATTATATTTTTAATAAGGGCTGGTGCAAAAGGATTTGTACCTCAAATAGTCTGATTAAAATATTTTTTGTATAAATTAATTTTTAATTTTTTTAATTTAATATACTTATTAGGTTACCAGATTAATAAAAATAAAATTTTTTTGATTATTTTATTGATAAAATAAAAAAATTTATTAATAGTAACTTTTTTTTTACTATATAATTTACTATAGTAATTTATATATATGTGTATATAGTAAAAAAAATTAAATTATCTCACTTTAAAGCTTATTTCTTCACAACCAGTAATTTAATTTTGCTCAAATTTTAACCATATCTTTATCATATGCACATTAATGTACTTGCGAAGTACAAGCCCATAGAACTGCATATTGGTTGCGAAATTATTTAAACAATCTTTTTTTTAAAAAAAAAATTTTTGGTTTTTTCATATACAGTGAATTGTATATACTTAATTATTAAAATAAAACAAGGAAATTACTAATTTACACCATAGGTGATTATTACCCATAGTTAATTTGCCAATTAAAATTTAGGATCAGGTATAATATGTAGATCAATTTTGTGTAACAAAAACAAAAAATTTTAAAAAACTTGCTAAAATTGCTTCTAACCTAAAATTTTGTCTATGAAACTACTTTTTTTTATTCAAAAAAAAATTCTTTGCTAAATTTTACTATATACAAAGTCCTATCCTAATCTCTAACCTTTAATCTTACTCTAATATTAAAGAGATTTAATTTTTATTTAATAAAAGTTTTGTTTGTTTTGTTTATTTTTTTATGTATTGTAGATCACAGGTGATAATCACCTATGGTAATTATTAGTTGTTTTCATAAAACAATGTTAAAACAATAAAAAAATTATAATAAGTTAGATTAAAATCTATTTTATTTGATACTAAAAAATTTTTAATAATTAATCAAGAAAAAAAAATTTTTCCTTAGTATCAAAATTATAAAATTTTTTGAGGTACAAATTTTTCTGCACCAGCCTATAATTTTATTTAGACAATTGCTATTTGTACACCAGGTATATATATACACATATATTGATATCTCAAAATTCTGATTATATAATAGCTTTTGGGGTTCTAAAAAAAATATTCCTTGCAAAATTTTAGTATAAACTATAACTTTCTCTAACCCTATAGCTACCCTTACCCTAACCTTAAGCTATACTTATTTTTTGTTTATAATTTATATTACACAAATTTGTAAATCAATAAATTTGTATGTTTATATATATATCTGGTATAAATTAAAAAAATTTTTTTATTTATTTTGGGTTGTTTTTTTTTTGAATTGTTAAATAAGTTGAATTTTTTAAAAAAAGATAATACTATATGCATCATTTCATTTTTTGATAAAAAATTAACTTTCGATATTAGAGTAAAGGTGAGCGTAGTGCATATGAGCTGATTTAAGTAATTTATAAGTAGAGCTTATTTTTTAAAAACTTTAAAGCTAAATAACTTCTAATCTACTGGCCTGTTTTAAATAATTTTACTACCAAAATGTTCACCTTTTTGAGACGATTCCAATAAGCCCAAAATTATTAAAATCCAATTACAGAATCACAAGATAATGCATTGTCAAATAGTGACGCACCTAGAAGTGGGGTTGATTGGTTAGATATAGGACTAACCAATCAACTCCGCCTCCTAGGTGCATCACTATTTGACAGTGCATTATTTTGCAATTCTGTAATTGGGTTTTAATAATTTTGGGCTTGTTGGAATCGTTTCAAAGAGACAAACATTTTGGTAGTAAAATCATTTAAAATAGATTAGTAGATCAGAAGTTATTTAGGCCTAAACTTATTAAAAAAATAAGCTCTATTTATAAATTACTTAAATCAGCCCATATGGTTCCTATAAACCTGAACTGAACTTAGATCAAGTTTAGGTTCAGGTTCAGGTTCAGTATTGAACCTGAACCTGAACATTTTTTAAAACATGTTCAAGTTCAGGTTTAGTATTGAACTTTTAGAGCTAGTTCAGGTTCAGTTCAGATTCAGTTCATAAGTTCATGAACATTTCAGGTTCAGTCTAGTGTTCATATAAACTAGTGATTTAGGTTTGGGTCTGGGTTTGGTCTGGTTCAAACTAGACTCAAACTCTAAATTTTATTATTTAAAACTTTATACTAAACTCAAACTCAATCATAAATTTGGTCAAACTAGTCCAAATTTTGCAAACTAGTTAGAGTCTAAATAAAAATATATGTATTTTTTGTACTGAACAAGTTTAATTAGAGTAAGAAGTATAAATCAGTTAGTAAAATTTAGAGATTCATAGCATTTTGTATAATTTTATTAATGAAATTATTAAAAATTGTATTTTACATGAAATTTTACTAATTGATCATAACTTTTTGCACTAAGTAAACTTGTTTAGTATTAAAAAATAAATCAAAATTGTATATTTTACTTAAAATTTGAAGAAAAAATACTTAATTTTGAAAATTTTTATCGAAAATTCAAAATTAAGCATCTTTTTTCAAATTTTAAGAAATGTAAAATAAAATATGCTAATTTAATATATTTTTTGGCGGGGTATAGAGATTTTGTATGGTACTATTATTCTTTTGTACTGTACAGTATGATATAATACCATTTTTAATTTAAATATTTGTACATTATTATTATTGAAATATAAAAAATTATCTTCGGTAAAACAAAAATAGATGTTACACAACATATGCGCTAGAATAAATTTTTGTCCATTTAATTCGAGTTTATGTAGAAATTACAAATTTTTCGGCCTAAATTTAATTCATGCCGAACACCAAAATTTCGTGATAATTTGTACACAGCAATAATAAGCATTATTTTGCAATATTTATTATAAATCTTAATAAAAAGCATTTTAGTGCTATACAAATAATTTTACAGTAAAGATAAAAATTAGAATTCTATTATCTAATTTTTTAAACTATTCAATTTCTCACAAAGCGCAATTTCTTCTTTTAATAATTCCAAGCTTTTTTGTTGTAATTTAAGTTTTTTGTCTTCCCATTTAGTAGAATCATGTTGCTCTTGAATTGTAGGAATAGCAATAGATAATTCTGAAAAGGTATTAATTGAATAATTATTACTATTCTTCTTATTTAATCTTTGGCTTTTGCGCTTTTTTGTGGTTCAGATTTTAATGCAGGTTCTTTATCTTTTTTTTTTGTTTTTCTAACAATCATTCTTTATTATTATATGTACGTAATAATTATATATTACTACATAATTTATATAAATAAAAGTTAAACTTACGAGTTTTCTTTGTATTATGAGTTAAACGTGCTAATTCCGATTTATCATTATATGAGTCTTTTACATTATATTGTTCATATGTTTTTGCAGTATTCCACTGCTATTGATCGAAATCACATCCTCTATATTAATATAAATAAATATTAGCAGATTTTATATAATTATTTAGATAAATATTAAAGTTTAAAAATTACAAGCCTGTAAATTGCTGCTAAAAGAGATAAAGAATGACCATCTCGATTTATATTTGCATGTGCTGATTCATTTGCATTTGTATTATTAGGAGTTTGATTCCATATGTCAATATTCATTTTAGTAAATGCCACAGAAAGTCCTGCTAATATCCATGGTTTAGATTTATCTTGAACCTATTCTACATATATAATTAATTATATTTTATTATATATAAATTACAAATTATCAATATTGTAAAATTAAATTAAATACCTGCAGCTCCTAATTCACCAGATTTTTTAATTTTAGTTAATGCTTTTACTACACTCTCTTGAGTATTTAATATTGGTATTGAATACATTAAAGTTTTTGTTTCATTAGAAATAGCTTTATTTCAAATATTACTTAATAGACAATAAATAGATTAGTAAAAATATAAATCATTAATAAATTATATATTATATTAATTAAATTACTGATTAAAATGAATTTGGCATAGTTTATATATATGTTGTAAATGTTCTCACATGATAAATTATTATATTTAGAATGAAGATATTGTTCAAGTCCTTATTTAAATAAATTTTAAATCAATTATATTGTTACAAGCGGTATAGCCTTCTTAATATACCACTAGCAACATAGCACATGGCGACAGGGATCTTGTAGGGTCAGAGAAGATATGAAGCGGTGTGGAAGTGGAATGTTTCCTCACTATGGCAGTTCGATATATTTTACTCAAAGAACAGGAGTGTATTTAGTTGGGCAAAGATATATTTTATTTAAGTACGTTACAAGACTTTGCTACAAGACTATCTAAAGGTTTCTGTGCCTAAAGAATTCCTATAACTAAAGAATTGCAGGGAACAAATCCTAAAGTTAAAGAAGGGTAAAAGCTAGGGTTTATATATTTTTAGAAATACATTCGTGTAAAAGTATAAAAGTATAAAAGTATATAGATATAAAAGTATAAAGGTATAAAGGTATAAAAGTATAAAGGTATAAAAGTATAAAGGTATAAATATAAAGGTATAAAGGTATAAAGGTATAAAGGTATAAAGGTATAAAGGTATAAAGGTATAAAAGTATATGTTATACAAGTGTTAATCTATTATTATCTACTTAACTATTAATCTGTTTCTAATAAACTATAGCTCATTTTAATCATAGAAACTTATAGAATCTAATGGTAATAAAACTAGGACTTCATTCTATAACAATATGTTAGTTAGAATTAAAATATAATATTATTTATAAAATTTATAAAATTTTAATTTTTTATTAATTTAATATATTTACCAAGTGCTTGACCTTGATGTTCATCAGCAATTAAACAACCTAATCTGCTCATGAATATGCTGAAATCTAAATGGTTTTTGTGTATCATTTTCAATAATAGTGAATAAATCTTCAAATAAATGTTGATATGCATTTGCTGATTGAATATTTGTAAAAGCTCTCGCAAAAACTAACGCTATAAAATTATATATTACAATGTTATTATTTATTAGTTTTTTTAGTTTTTATAATTGTAAAAATAAATATATATTTACTTTTTTGATAGTGATTCACATATGCACAAATTTCCCATTCGTTTGTAGCTTCATGAATTCATTTAAATGCCATATCAATTTTTGCATATAATGATTGTGCAAAAAATTTTGTTTGCTCTTTTTGTGTACATAATACAAGATATTGTCCATTATCAAAAAATCCTATAAAATTTTTAATTAAATTTTAAATTAATAAATAAATAAATAAATTATTAAATATACTAATTTTGTATACTTACTAGCCATTCGAATATATGGATCTGGTAAATTTTTTTGCTTTAATAATTCAAAAGTAACTCCTAAAATATAAATAATTAAAATTTAAAATTACATTAATATATTATTATATTCATAATAAATAAAATACTAATAATATCTTGTCCAAATGGATATTTAGATCGCTTATTTTTTCAATTAAGTAATTAAGCCGTGATTGATTATTTAAAGATGGATGAATGCTACTTAATGGTTTTCCTTGAAGATACATTTTTACCATTGGTCCTAATTTTAATATTTAAAATTAAATTAAATTTAATATTAAAAATTTAATAATATGTTTATATACTGTAAATTTACTTACTTTAAGAAGCTTACGTGCAGTAAGATCAAGATCATATTCATTATTAATTATTTTTTGTAAATTTTCCATTATATTCTGTGGAGTTTTAACTGGTGGTGGAGGCGGATGGTTATGAACACCAGTAGAAATCATTACAATAAAAGGACATTCTGTTAAATTATCTAGTAAAATATGATAAAATTTTATAGGACAATTTCCTTTGTTAATTATTTTCCTTTTCTAATTTGAGTATTGGTTTTATGAAGAAATGCTAAATTATTAAAAATATAATTAATTTAATATTAAATATATAAATATAATTAAATCTGTATTAAATATATAAAATATTAATATATTTATTATTATATTTACTTACAACAATAGTTTCGTACAGAAGAGTTTGGAAGAACTGTAAAACATTTATCAATAATTTCATTTTGATCCCATTATATTTTTAAAATATAAGATTAATATTTTAATATTTATAATAAAGTAATAATAAATAATATGTACTTCTCTGTTAATTCCATTTCCAATAAATTTTCGAATAGTTGATATAGTATTATCAATCTAAATTATTATTTAATATTAATATAATAAAATTATTATTTAATTTTAAAGATCTAAAGATTACCTTTTTATGTTCTCTAAGAACAGGTTTGCTATTGCATTGTATATTGGTAACTGGATTAATATAAAGGCATGGAGTATTATAAGCTTGGCCAAAAGTACTAAATTAAAATATAAATTTAATAATTAATATATAAAATAATTTAAATTAATATATAANTAAAGGCATGGAGTATTATAAGCTTGGCCAAAAGTACTAAATTAAAATATAAATTTAATAATTAATATATAAAATAATTTAAATTAATATATAAACTTACTTAAGAGTAATAGTATTAATTGAAGATTCATTTGCATCAAAAATCTTTTTATATAGCTGACTCTCAAAATCAACAAAGATATATTCAATATCGAGTTCTGGCGAACTATATTCACATACTTTTACACCAAGGCATGAACGCCCAAGAATAGACATTTTTTAATTGATTGAATGGTTCCAGGATTTCTATAAGAATATTGAAGATTGGCAATTCCAAATGCTTTTTTTGCATCATCTGGTTTCCATCCAGAAACATTATACACACTAGCAACTCCAGTAGATGAAGTTTTTGGATATTCTTGAAATTCAAGAAAATACTCAATTTGATCAACGCTTAAATTTTGACCAAATTGCGCAAATGTTGGCTAATAATAGTTTAATTTATATATAAAATAAATAATTTTTATTTATTAACATTAAATAGCAATAATAAATTAATATTTTACTTACTAGATTATATAAATCACTTTCATTATTTGTCTCAAAGCTACTATTAATTATATTGTTTTTTAAACTACTATTAAGCACAACAATTTCACTTTCCAAACTATCACTAGCTACACTATTTATATCTTCATTATTATAAGACATTATTTCGCTTGAATTCTATTTATTAAAAATATAATACTTGAATTAATAATATAGTCATAAATTAAATGCAAGTTGAATAGTATTTAACTAGTAAAAATAATAAAATAAAATATTTTATTATCTTATAAAAAGAATCAACTACTTCAACAGACGGTGAATTAGAACATGAAGAGATATTAAAAATGCTACAAGAATTATCCGTTTTAATTGATCCACATGATAAAACACTCAATTGCCTTTGAATGCCTCTATTGTTGCTTGTTACTGCCCCGAAAGAGGAGGAATCGTGAAAGAGGAGGAATCGTTTGCCTTTTTAAATAATGTAGATAATACTTATTATAATACAGTTTATAACTTTTATTAAATTACTTTTAATTTTAAATACAATTACCGCCGGTATTAGCTCATCATCTGTATTAGATAACTCTATTACTTCTGATTGATATTTAGTGATAGTCGAAGAAAATTTTGAATTTGGTGCTTTTAAATCCATTGTTATCAGTATAGCTATTTCACAAATTTTTCAATAAGGAAATTGAACTAAAAAAGGTTTAGATTTACAACAAACATAGTTTGTATTTATTTATTATCTATTTATGCACATAGTATATGCAAACTATTTAAAAATTAATTACTATTTGTGTAATATTTATGGCATAAAAAATGCCATAGTAGTTAAGTACGTATGTACGTATACATACGTCCCATCAATCAGCTGATAATCATATACATGATATTGTATCATATGGTACTAAACTTAATATATATATATTCATTTTTTGGTGGTGAACAAGTTTACTTAGTGCAAGAAGTTAGAGTCAATTAGAAAATTTAGAGAATTAAGTAAACTTGTTCACTATCAAAAAATACATCAAATTGGCATATTTTATTTTACTTTTCTTAAAATTTGAAGAAAAGATGCTTAATTTTAAAATTTTTATCAAAAATTTAAATTAAGCATCTTTGACGCAAATTTTAAGGAAAATAAAATAAAATATACTGAATGATATATTTTTTGGTGCTAAACAAGTTTACATAAAGCAAGGAGTTATGGTCAATTAGTAAAATTTAGAGAATTGTAGAAATTTTTTTTTTTTTAAAGTGAGGTCGTGCCTTAAAGACTTTATTGAGTATATGTTTGTATATATTATATGATACAATGTTATACTATTCAAGTACTACAGACTCAGACATTCTTGACTATCTGTGACCTAAACCTACCAGAGCTTTCCATACCCCATTTTCTGTATGACCTGGATTTTTGGACTACTCTCTATTTTGTCATTCGGCTAATCACTATATTCCCCGCTTCTCTCATATTGCTGATCCTATACTTCCAAATAGGTGCGATGGCCTTGCCCAGACGATCGTAACCTCACGGCTACTTCCTAAACCTTGGTGTCCCAAGATTACCCCTAGTAGTACCTGTAGTGCTGCCGCCACCAGGTTCGTATCTCAAGCCATCTCTTAAATGCTGCTGTAACCTAGCCCGTATCTCAAGCCACTACCTTTTTCCAATTGTGGGGGCAGAGCCTTGCTATACCCACTACTCTCAGTAATCTATCGTATATTACTGCAGATATGCTATTTGGATTGGTTAGCAGATACTTCCCCTAAAGGTAGGTGAGCACCGGCTATGTTGCGTAACTGGCCCGAGCGAGAACCACCCCTATCCTCAGCAAGCTAGCTCTCACTCCTTCTATGTGACACAGCTACTCCCAACTGGATTTCGTAATACATTTCTGTACTACTTTCAACTTCTTGTAGAGCGGTTGGTGTTCTACCATTGGTCAGGCCAGGGAGCTATATTTCGTACATTGTACTTCCCACCAGGTGATTCGTCATTTTGTTTGTATCTCCAATTCGCAGATCTGCCTCTATAGTGGTAGTTTCCTTCCAATTTAGGTTTGGTACCGGTGCCAGAGGTGTTCCTTATCCAATTTAGGCCAATTCTTTACCACAGATCCCTTTGTGTTCACCACTTTTCTCACCACTCGGGTTTATGTTACAGTCGTATCACTCTTCCAATCAAGATCCTAAGACCGCCTTAGGGTTGTTGGTGCTATCTTGTACTTGCCCGGCAAGGAATTACTTGTGCAACCTTCATGTAACTGGACCGTCATCTATAGTACCAACTCTCCACAATGGATCTCTTTCCGGAAATTCCTAAACCAGATTCGTACTTTACATGGACTTTCACAGGGCCTTGCATTCGAATTTTCCTAGAAACTGCTTCTAGTAGGATTTGAACCAAAGATCTTGGCTGTGAGGGTTGAGCATCTAGACCACTAGACTATGGGGCCCCAACCCTGAGAATCGTAGAAATTTGTATAATTGTATTAATAAAATTATACAAATTTTTAAGATTCTCTAAATTTTACTAGTTGACCATAGCTTCTTGCTCTATGTAAACTTGTTTAGCACCAAAAAATACATCATTCGGTATATTTTATTTTATTTTCCTTAAAATTTGCATCAAAGATGCTTAATTTTGAAATTTTAATGAAAATTTCAAAATTAAGCATCTTTTCTTCAAATTTTAAGAAAAGTAAAATAAAATAAACCAATTTGATGTATTTTTTGGTTCTTAATAAGTTTATTTGGAGCAAAAAGTTATAATCAATTAGTAAAATTTTATGTAGAACAATCTTTTTAATAATTTTATTAATAAAATTATACAAAATGCTATGATTCTTTAAATTTTACTAATTGATTCTAACTTTGTGATTTAGGTAAACATGTGCATATGTTATAAACTTGAACATGTTCATGAATCTTGAACTAAACCTAAACTGAACTTTTTTTAAGTTCAGGTTCAAGTTCATGTTCAATGACAAATACAGGGTGTAGATGAGATTTTCTGAATCACGTGATCAATTAATCTCTGGTCAGGTACACGTAAAAATTTGGATCCAAATTTACCCAAGTAAATCCAAATATCCAGGTATTTTCCAAGCTTATCTAAATATTCAATTATTTTTCAAGTAAATCGAAATATCTTTAATGACTAGTCAAGTCATATAATGTTTGGCCAATTAAAATTAGTAAACGTAATCAAATCATAATTGATAATTAATATAAAAAAAATTTTGAACATGTAAAATATAAAGAAAATTTTAACGCGAACATACATTATACTGTGAAATTTTAAATGCCACTATTTTAGTTTAGGCTTTTCTTTTTTTTTAGAGCCTTATTTTTTTTTTGTTACTGCAATATACATATATATATATATATATTTTGCTTTTTTTTCACTATAATATGGGTCGCTCAACAACTGTTTCAGCTCTTTCACAAACACGAGAGTTTTTTGAAGACTTTTTTGAGGACAATAATAAGCTTTATTGTCAGTTCTGTAGTATAAGTATTGGCTAGCAAAATAAAACAATTAATACCACTTATATTAATTCAAAGGCTTACAAAAATGCTCACCATTCATATACTATTGCTAATCATAAAGATCAATAACAGTCAGTCTCTTCATACTGTGCTAGTGGCTAATAATGATAAAAAACAGATTATTGAGGATTTAGTGAAGGTGAATTGAAGTGAACATTCTCTTGGAAAAAGTCAATAAGCTTCAAAATTTTTTTAAAAATATTGTAAAGAGGGAGGTGCAATTCCTTCAGCTAATAATATTTGAAAATATCATTTAAAGGGTGTTTTTGATGAACATTACCAACAACTTCATAAAACATTTTGTAAAAAGCTAATTAATTTCTTTAGCTAATAATATTCGAAAGTATCATTTAAAGGGTGTTTTTGATGAACATTACCAACAACTTCATAAAACATTTTGTAAAAAGCTAATTTCTGTTATTATAAATGAAACTACAGATAAAAAAGCATGTAGTATAGTCAATGTTCTTTTTAGTTATAGAAGTTCAACCAAATTAATCTCAGTTAATTTTTTATCTCAAATAAATAATGTTACAATTAGTTAATTAGTACTTCGAACATTAACAGAATGGGAAATACTCTTTTCTTCTCCCTATCTTATTGTATCGGATTCAGTAGCCTACATGAAAAAAGCTGTTCAAGAAATTTTACAACCTGCAATACCACAAATCTGACATAATACATGTTGTGTGCATATAGTTCAATTGATAAGGTTAGCAATTATTTATCTTGTAAAATTTTTTTTTCTTTTTAGCCAAGATTCGCCAAATACGACCTCTTTGATTTTATTATACTACTAAAAAAATAGTACAAACTCATTAGACAAAGAATAATACAGCATAGACATCATCTGATTTAGCTAAACTAAACCAAATACGAATCGCCACACAGCATCTCAGAAGACACTGACTAGTCCATCAGCCTCGCTCCACTATACAAAGACATTTCCTAGAGGAAATATTCTTGGAAGTGGAAGGAAAAAACTAAACTACTAAGGGCAAAATTAGAAAAGAGATAAAAAGTAAAAAGAGAAAACAAAAAGAAAACGAAAAAACAAATGATAGAAAAAAAAAAAAGAAAAGCAAGGCCTCAGGTCAATTAAAACCTGTCACCAAGTAGACTATTTTAAAAATTATATAATATTAAGAAAAATAGTTTCTACTCTAACTAAACTCAAATTATCATATGTAGGCGAAAAACTATTACTAGAAAAAATGGCCTCTAACCTAAAAAAAAACTGTAGAGATAGGTGTGTAAAAGAAACTACGGTTATAAGAACATTCTAGAACGAAATTTCGTTACAAGGTTTCCTCAACATGTGTCGTTTGTTGTTTATTCCGAAAGGCCAAAATCCACTCGTGACTTCATTCCAATATGGTAGCCGCATTTTCAAATTAGGGGAGGTAAACATTGTCAATCTTTTGGAAGGGGTAAGCCAGAATGCTCAATTTGTCGAAATTTCGAAAAAGACCAAAGGGACGAGAAAAGTTCCAAGAGGTCCAACTTGTTTTGTGGGTTTAAAACCATGTAAGTTTTGTAGTTTACAGAAAAATATGCTTTCATAAAGTTCAAAAAGGTTTGAGCTTGATGACAAGGACTTCCGGTTACTCAGTAACCAACTACTATTCAATAGTTTTTGTGTTTTACTCCAGAGAGACCTATCCCAAGACTTCTTTTTCAGCTCTTTTTCAGTTGCCTGAGTAGAACTCTTGTTTCCAAATACTCCAAAAGAAGTTTTGTAGTAAGAGGTTGCATATCATCTATAGATTTCTACAGTTTGGTTGTCATGGAAAAGTTGGTCCAGATGATCGTTGAAAAGAGTTATTGAAGCATATGTTTATCTTGTAAAATTATAATATAAGTTATATTATTATTAATCAATAATAAAAAATATTAAAATTTGTTAGTGAAGCATAGACAAATATTCATCATTTTGATAATATGCATAAATTAATTTTAAATATTAAGAAGACTATGTCTTACTCTAAGGCACGACGAACTAGATATATAGATTATCTTTGATAACATAGTATTACATAGTATTAAAAAAGCCTCGACTAATTCAGACAATTTTCAAGGCCCCAAAGAAATTACTTTACAATTTATGCTATTATCTAATATTACGAGATAGAACTTTTGGTTCCAAATGGCTATTTATATTTGTGATTACTTAGAATTTATTTGAGGATTTTGCTGTAAGGAAGAAAAATTAGAATCTAAAGAATTTATTAAAAACACTATATCAATTTTTAATGATAGAAATATGAATAGTTTAGTTGAAATTTATTTGACTTTTATTCGTTATCATTCACGTCAATTTCTCTTAGATACAGAATTTTTTCAAAAAGAACGAGATTCTATTTTTTCTTTAATTGAAGCACATATTCAACAACTTGAACTTTATCTTAGTAATAGTATAACTGCAGTAGAGTTTGGGAATGAAATTAATTGATAATCCGTTTCCAAATGAGGGAGTCATACATAGTAAATTGTGACGTGCAGATCTATATAATTTACTATATAAAATTGCTAAGCCACAAATGCCACTTCACGACAAAGTGATATCATTTTTCTACTAAGTAAATATATCTTCAATTTTAAGTAATCTTGTAGAGCATTATTTTCTAATTTTAATATAGTAATATTATTAAAATCTGTTTAGTAGTTGCAGAGATATTGGCATAAAATGATTTGACGACTAATGTAAACCAACTATTGTTTACGTGAAATGGCATTTTAACTATAGTAAATCTCATAGTTATGTGTGTCACAATTTACTATATATGGTTATATATGGTTCCCTCATTCAGAAACAGATTATCAATTAATAACGTTCTTTTGAAACTTAATACAGATTTGACTACTTTTATTTCAATTTTTTAAGCTGCATATAATTCAGCATATCAAAAATTTTGTATTCACTTTTTAGACCATCTTTCTCGACCACTTTTCAAAGCTACCCATATTTTTGACCCATGATTTTTAAAGTTATCTTTAGCAAATTGTGATATTCAAAAATATGGTTCTATTATTTTACAATTATCAAATCCATTTATAGAACTTTTTCAAGAATGCTTATTATATTGCAATTTAGATTTAGTTGAGATTGATTATTCAAATCTTCAAATTTTTTAGGAAAAAGTTAAACCTATTTTGCCTCTTTTAAGTGCAATTGCATTCGATTATATTTGGTTACCTATTTTTTCTAGTGCAGTAGAGCAAAGCTTTTCAGTTTATAGTAATATTCTTAGTAATAATAGACAAAATTTAAGTACTTGATCACTTGAAATATTAAATATAATGTATAGTCAACCCTCCATAAATGCAACTTCCATAAATGCAATACCTCTCTAAATGCACATTTTTTTCTATTCCGTAAAATGTTATTAGTGCTAAATGCACATTCTATATTCTGTAAATGCATGTTCTCTTGAATAACATTTTATATCACACTAACCTCCCTAAATGCACGTGGCCAATCAAATTTTAGTATTTAAGATAGGTGATACAGTTTTGGTAGAAATTACACAAACTTGATGATCTAATTTTTAAAAGCTGCAATTTAATTGGCTCTCTCTAAATGCAAACCTCCCTAAATGCACATTGTAGGCTTGTCTCTACAAGTTGCATTTATAGAGGGTTGACTGTATTTTAATAACTTAGATTAGAAATCATAATTTTTTTTGAAAAAAATTATAATAAAATACAAGTTATTAAAAAAATTATTAATAAAAAAATTATCCAAATATATCCAAATATTTAACATTTTTGAAATAAATATTTTAAATTATTAAAGCTATTTATTTGTGTTCCTGTCTCCGGTCTAGTTTGGGATCACATGATTGTGTGGCACTTTCCTGTTTTACAGATTAACATAAAAAAATAAATACACAGATCTTTTTTTTTACCAATCTTTTTTTTTTAATGTCTCCATTAGTTGTTGAAGTTGTTGCTTTTTTCACTGTCTTTAGTTTTATTCTTGGTTTCATCATCAGTTTGGTGTTCACTTGTCATAGCTAAGGTGCGGTTGTCGTGTAGTTCTTTTTCTATTGTCGTTTTGTCACGTATTTAATTTTCTTGCACTGCCGTTTTATTTGTAGTGTTTCATTTTCTTTTTTTTCTAGTGTCTTTGTTTCATTGTTTCATTGTTTTGTTATTTTGTTGCTTAGTCATTCTGTTGTTTTGTCCTAACATTTTGCTAGTTGTTGTAGTGCTGTAACTGAGGTTATCAATGGGTTTTTTAGTGTTAGATAAGGGATAGAGTTAAATAATCATATGAGATTAGAATAAAGGTTAGATTGTAATGCGAGATTAGTGTTAAGGTTAGTATTAGTACAGTTTGAGTTTTAGATAGTTAGTATTAGTGCGTGTTTAATTTAATGTAAATAAAAATAATTAAAAATCAAATATATACATACTATCTTGGTCTTCTTGTACTTTTTTTTTCTGAATCATTGTAATTAATTATCCTCTGAATAAATTAGTAGTAGTTGTTCTGATAATTAAAATAAATCATTTAAAATAAATAAAATGATTTTTTTAAAATGATTTAAATAAATAAATAAAAAAATATAAATAGAATAAAACAAATTAAAAGAAAAAATAAAAAAATTTAAAAAAATTAAAAAAATTTAATAAAATAAAAAAAATATAAAAAACAATTAAAAAAAACAAATTTATAAAATAAAAAAAAATTAATTTAAAAAAAAGCATATTTATAAAAAAATAATAAAAAAATAAAATAAATTTTTTTTTAAAAAAAAATTTAACCGAGTTAAAAAAACAATTTTGTAAATATTATAAAATAAAAAATTAAAAAATATTTTTTAAAAAAATAACAAAATTTTTAAATTGTTTTTTTATTAATTCATTTTAATTTTGTATTTTTTAATTTTTTTTATTAATTCGTTTTAATTTTGTATTTTATAATTTTTTTTTATTAATTCGTTTTAATTTTGTATTTTTTAATTTTTTTTTATTAATTCATTTTAATTTTGTATTTTTTAATTTTTTTTTAATTCATTTTTTAATTTTGTATTTTTTTTAAAAAAATATATATTTTTTTTTTATTTTATAATTTTATTTTATAAATTTGTTTGTTTTTTAAATTATTTTTTTTTAATTCTTTTAAAAAATTTTTTTTTTATAAATATGTTTCTTTTTAAAATATTTCATAAATTTGTTTTTTATTTAAATTATTATTTTTTTAATTTGTTTAAATTGTTTTTTTTATTTTTTAAATACTTGTTTTTTTAAATTTTTATTTTATAAATTCGTTTTAATTCATTTTTCATTTAAATTATTTTATTTTTTGTTTAATTTAATTTATTTTGTTTAAAAAAAATCATTTTACTGTATTTATTTTAAATTATTTATTTTAATTTGTTTTTAGAAAAATAATTATTGGAACAACCACTACTATTTATTCAGTAGATAATTAATTAATTACAACAATTCAGAAGAAAAGCAAGAAGACCAAGATGGTATATATAAAAATATTTTGTTTTTAATTATCTTTATTTACATTAAATCAAATACACACTAATGCTAACTATCTAAAACTCAACTCCACATTAATTCCTCATTTAAGACATAATGGATGCTTAGCACATGTTTACAGTTTAGTAGGCGAAACATGGATTACTTATAAGAATTTTAAGGGATTAGATAGTGTGGTTAATAATTTTAAAGAATTTTTACTTACTCCTCTGCATGTAAAAGAAGATGGCTTGAATATTTGGCACTAAATACTATATCAAATTCATCTATAGATGAAAATCAATTTGATTTAGAAAATTCATCAAATGCATTAAATAAAGTTCGTCCTACTCTTCCACCACTTCTTGTTAAAACCAGATGGAATTCCTGGTCTTGGTTTATTTTTTGGTCATACCCTTATTTGGATCTTTTTTCAAATTTTATTTCTGATAAAATTAATTTAGCAGGTAACAAAGCAAGCAATGCACTTCAAGAATTGAATAAATCATTTCAAGACTGTAAACATTTATTTTTTTTTAAAATTGATTATTATGTTTATAACTTTTAATGTACAATCGTATGTATAGTATATAATTTATTTATTTATTTATTAATTAAATACTAATATACAGTATAAATCTTTAATTTTAGGCTTGTAAATGATTTAGAATTTTTTGAGATTCGAAACAAACATGTTGCTCCATGTGTAATATCTCGTATAGAACAAACACAAGCATTTTTGGAAAATGGAACAATTAATCCGCCTTTTAGTACTCAAATGAATGATGAACTTATTACAAGAAATATTAATTCTGAACCTTATATAGCTATGTTTCGTGAAGAATTTGAATTAGCATTAAGCAAATTTAACAAACATATTACAGAGCATTCAGCACTTGTACTATTTAGAGCTATTCAATGTTTTGAGCCTCGATGGATTTGTCAACAAGCTACTAGGAAAAGTCTTTTTTTATACTCAATAATTCCAGAATTTAATGAACCAAATAATTAATTAATTCATGAATGGTAAATATATTGTGGTGGAAATGAAATTTTTGAGTCAGATTTTGATTTAGAAGAATATTGGTTAGAAAAAACTTATCTTTTACCTTCTTTAAATAGAATTGCTTTAAAATATATTTGGGTTCCAATTTTTGCTGTTGATGTTGAGCGTAGTTTTCAGCATACAAAAATATTTTAGCTGATAACTGACATGCACTTTCTTCTGAAACAATTGAAATGTTAAATATAATGTATTTCAATCAGATTACTAATAAAATTTGAAATCGCATATTTTACATAATTTTAAATATTGCACATAATATGTATATAATTTTGGTCAAAAACTTGCATAATTTGCATAATTTACAACTTGCCGCATGTATAATTTGGCCATCATCGCATCATAATCCTGGACACCCTAGACCAAAGATCAATTGATCACGTGATCCGAAAAATCTCATCTATTCTCTGTATCACAAATCGTTCATTTTTGATACTCCTGCACTTACTTTTTTGATATTCCTAAATGTACTCCAAAAATTATATTACTTTTTTAAGACACGCCGATTTTAAAAAAGTCATGTGACTGCTGCGATTAAAATCGACCAATGTAATTGCAGATAAGATTCTAATAAAAGGCTTAAAGTTTTTTTTAATCAGAACTAATTTTTTATTATATTATTATTATTTGAATTTCTAATAAGAGTTGCAAAGATGAAAATTACTATACAAATAGTAGTAAACACATCAAAATTGGCTTAGTGTATCACAAAATATGAGTAAAAAAATTTTTACGATTTTTAAAGCTTTTTAAAAAAACTAAAAATTTGCAAAAATTTTTTTACTCATTTTGTGATACACTAAGCCAATTTTAATATGTTTACTACTATTAAAATAGTAATTTTTATTTCTGCAACTCTTATTAGAAATTCAAATAATAATGGTATAATAAAAAAATTAGTTCTGATTAAAAAAACTTAAAGCCTTTTATTAGACTCTTACCTGCAATTCTATTGGTCGATTTTAATTGCAGTGGTCACGTAACTTTTTTAAAATCGCCATGTCTCAAAAAAGTAATATAATTTTTGGTGTACATTTAGGAGTATCAAAAAAGTAAGTGCCAAAGTATCAAAAACGTAAGATTTGCTCCTGTATCTGTCAGTTCAGGTTCAGTTTAGTAATGAACTTTTAAAGCAGGTTCAGGTTTATTGAACTTGAACCTGAATCTCTATTAAACTGAACTGAACTTTGAAACCCTAGATAAGTATTTGCACAATGTTAGCAAGAGCCTTATATATAGCAAAATTTTGCAAAAAATTTTTTTGTTAAAATGCAAAAAGTGATTGTGTAAGCCAAATTTTGCATCATAAATAATTTTTGAAAAAAGCTAGCTATTCTGTTTTATTTCATATTACGGCCATTATTGGTTCAAAATTATATGTTTGTGGCAGTTCCTATATATAATCTAAAAATTGGTATAATTTCATTGAAGTTATGCAAAAGTTAGTACAAAGTACTATTTTTGGGTTTGTACAAAAATTGATTTTTAAAATTTTTTGAATTTTTTGTTAAAAAAAAATTTACAAAAAATCGATTTTTTGCTCAAATTGGTTCAAATTTTACTTAAATGTAATGTAATATATAGATCACATTATACCAGTATTGCAATTAAACATGTCCAATTAAAAATTTTAATTGGACAGTTTTGAACATGTCCAAAACTGTCCAAAATTGTTCAAAATTGTCCAAAAATTTTAAAATTAGTAATATATATATTTATTATATTTTTGTACTTAAATAAATAAAATAAAGATTAATATAAATTTTATATTTATATATATTATATAAATATTAAATAATATATATAGACATTATTAATCAAAATATATTATAGTAAGATTAAAAAATTAATAAAAAAATTAATAGTAATACTAAGTATTATTAATTAAAATAATTATATATATTAATGCCTAATATAATTATTATACTAAGCTATTACAAATAATATATAGAAAAGTCAATAAAAATGAAACAAATTTAATTAATAAATTTGTTAATATTACAATTTGTTATATAGCAACTTTTTAGCATATGCTCCGATTTTTGGAATTGGACCTTTTTTAATACCCTAAATTAATTATTTTGCATCTCAAATTATCATTTTTTACCCCAAATTATTTATTAGCTGACACCAAATTATTTTAAACCAAATTTTCAAACCAAAAATTTTATATGTATAAACCCGTCAAACCAATTTCCTGTCCCAAAACCAATTTACTCTTTTTCGAATTTACTTGAAGGTAATGTAAAAAAAGTTGTTTACTGCTCTACATAATACTATTATACTATTTTTTTTATAAGCACACAAAATAGAATAATTGAAAAGTTATATATAACAATGTTTGAATAAGTAGTATATAAATACGCATATACAAAGCCTATAATGAGCCCCATAAGTTTTCAAGTTTATAAATATTATTTTTATTTTTTATTTTTTTGACATTTATTAATCCAAGAATTTAAATAAGCTTTAGCTTTTCATACTTCAAGTCGCATCAAAAGTTTTATCTAATCAAATGTGTAATTGCGATATATGAATTACCGTATACACTTGTAGGTGTTATTTGAATATGAGAAACCCTAAATAGAATATGTGATCTCGAATTAGCATCTATAGTCATCCTGAATTAACATGCATCTCAATATACTTTATGTAAAAGGTAAAGGAAAAAACTATTCTAGAACTAGATTTAGTAAACTAGTTCTGGAGCATTTGTTCGAATCTTGGGATAAACTTAGGAATATCAGCAGTTAGTAATATTTATATTATATATTTTGGGTAATTGGATATAAGCAAAAACTTAGTAGATAAGTATAACCAACATATTAGCTACATATACAGCTGGTATATTAGTTATACTTTTTAGTAAATTTTCACTTATGTCCATAATTTATTTTTCTACCATTCGCATAATGTAAATTTTTTCATATACTTTTTTTTAAGCATTTGGAATTTTACCAGGTTTATAGACAAAGAATTTTATTGTATCTACAATTATACATTACTGTATTATATTGTTTTTATTAATTAATTTAATAAAGTAAAATAAATAATAAATAAATAATTGAAAATAAATAAATAAACAAGAAAATAAAATTCATTCTCAAAATTCCAAAAAATCAATCACATATTCCCTGAGAATAGATAACTTATATGTCTACAAGAAAAAGAAAATGCAAAAAAAAATTTGGGCACTTATATTATGATGGAATCATATCCCAATTCTTAATTGACGATACTAATTTCTTATTCCTGGGCGAAAGCTTAATCCAAGAAAAAGAAAAAAGGTTAGCAAAAAAAAAATAGCAATGATAATAAAAAAAGCAGAACTTGAATACTTATATTATAAGCTCCTGTATCTTAATCAACAATGCCAAATTCTTATTCCATGGGCAAAACTTAACCCACAAGAAAAAGAAAAAGTTAGCAGAAGAAAAAAAACAACAATAAAAAAAATTGGGTAATTACTCTAATCCGCGTTGGGCTCCCGAATCTTAATTGTTCTTATTGCCAGACATAAGCTTAACCCACAAGAAAAGAAGGTAAGTTAGCCAAAAGAAAGAAACAAACAATGACAATAAAAAAAAAGCAGGTACTTATATTACGCCAACACAACTCATATTCAAATCTAGAATCTTAATTAACGCCAATTTCTTATTCCCAAGTGAAAACTTAAAGTATTCTTGTTAAAGTGCTTCCACTAATGATCCTCTCCAAGATTAATGAAGTGCTCTTGATTTTTACATCTGATTCAAGTTCATTCTAATTTGAAGCCAGTGAAGTGATCTTACAAAGTGCTTCTAATAACGCTTTCCAACTTCTAAAATGGGTTCATTCTCTAAAATCCGGAAGCAAAGTGCTTCTGCTTATTGCTTTTTTACAATTTGATCCAAGTTAATCTTCACGTAATGTTTTTTCACCTTCCCGATCCAAGATTGTTGCACTCTTCCGATCAATTTTTAAATAAAAAACTAGATAATTACAGAATTAAGAAAAAAAATAAATTAAAAAAACCAGTCGCATTTCTGTTTTATGATTGGTTAAAAATCGATGTCAACTAATTGACGCTCCCTGTTGTATAACAGATAAATTTTGGGATGCGTCACTGATCTGCATGCATTCCAAAAATTGGAGCATATAGTTTGTTTAATTATTTTCTATATTATAAAAAATATTAGATATTATATTGAAATAATATCTAGAATATTGTAAAAATTTTGCAGAATTAAGCTTAATATAGGCCAAAATTTTAAACTATACTTTTTTCTGAATATTATTTAAGTAAATAGTATAATTATATTAGAAAATATTTGATTGGCTAATAAAAATTATTATATATAAAATAATTGTTCAAAGCCAATTAAATTTAGGGTTGGTTTTGAACAGGTTTTGAACAGGTTTTGAACATTGTATTCAAAAACCAAAATTGTCCAATTTCCCAATACTGTGTTATATAATATTGTTATAGGGTTAAGCGATACTATTGTTCTAGTACCAAAATCTAACTAAATATAAATATATTGAACACTTGCTTGTTATTAATGTTTTGTATTATCTATATTTTTGAATTATTTACAAAGACTATTAAGATAAGAATAAGAGCTGCTTTCTCTTGCGCTCAATATGACTTATTTATACCCTATATACTATACAATTATATTGCATAATTATTAATAAAAAATGACACTATACTATAATATATATCATTTATACTTTAAACTTTATCCACATTGTCATTGTTAATTAATATTATATGATTAATTTTAGCTTTTGTTAATCCTACATTATGACATACAACCATCATTCATGTGATATAAGCTAGAACCCCAATAACTTCATCCTTGAAGTTTCATACTAATATTTATACAACAATCCTATATCCAACTATGCTTGATATCATTAATGCCTTATTTCCATTTTACTATCTAATCCAATTGTTTCTCTCAGATCAAAACACAATATACACACATCATAAGCAAAACTATCCATGATTATCCATTTCATAACTTTCCAAATTGTTTGTAATAAATATTCCCATATTTGTATAATTTTCACAATCACCAATTCATTGTTTTTATCAACTATTTTATTACAAAATTTAATATTACACATTCCAACGTGATCTATATTTCTAGACCGATCATTATTCAATACCATCTGTGTGTCCTTTTCATTAGCAAATTCATGTTGATAGCAATTTCCAATATTAATTATTCCATTAGTATTTACTATATAAGCAAACCTTTTATGAATGAATGCCATATATTCAATTTTCTCAACTACAATTTCATTTTTATAATAGTTTTCAATTGTATTTATTCCAATATTGAAGTCTTTATTAGTGGGTATTTGATCATAATCGAATATCTTATGTTCATTTTCTCTAACATCAATCTTATCTTGATAGTAATGTTTATCAATACATATTTTGCCATAATGACCTTTGTTACCAAACTATTGACAATACTAGAGTACTTTATGTTCATCCATTTCAACTCCAATTTCCCTTTGATTAACATTACATGTTCAATTAACATTGTCCGTGTTAGCAAACTTTTGACAACAAATAAGCACCTCATTTTTATCTGGTTTGATTCTGTTCTCTTTTTCATAATAGTGTCCAAATATACCAGATGTTTTATGCTTATAAAAATCAAACTGGAGTATTTCATCAAAATTTTTCACATTTTTGTTATTGTGATTTTTAATTACTAATATATTTTTATCATTATTCTTTTTCATGTATGTATTACCAATTATGGATGACCATTCCAAAAATCTATTATTCGAATTTCAACTTCATCACTTTCGACTACTTCCAGTTTATTTGTTGTCCTCACCAGTTTCTGTTTCATAACCAATATCATTATTGTCCATCTTATTGAATGCATCTAATATTTGGTGTTTTGCTAAAGAGCTTCATTATGATAAACAATAGGTAAATTTTTATAATTAGTTTCACTTATTTCATCATCATCATCCATAATTTTAAACATCTTCTTTTTATTTTCTACTTTTAACAAATGTTTTTTCATAATTTCTGTAATTATCTTTGCTGCATCAAACAACATGAGACTTAATAGCTATAAAATAGTTTTTTTTAAACCAGAAATAAACCAATATATTAGATCCTCTTCATCAAAGCATATCTTATTTGTTCTGCACATGTATCAAAATGGTACATATACATTTTGACAGATTCTTCTTCTCTCTGTTTCATTTGAACTAACTCAATGATCTTGATTTCAAAATCGTTATCTATTTTCATCTGTTCTTTATCACTAATTTAACAATGGCAATTTTCAATGCATTCCAATTATCATCTGATGCATTTATTAATTCCATTACCCATGATTATAGATGGTGGTGAAATTAAATTTTAATTTTGTAAATTTCAATAGTTGAAAATTAAATTCAACTGTTGAAACTGAAATTATTTTCAACAGTTGAAATTAATTTAATAGTCAAAATTAATTTAACAGTTGAAATTAAATTAACTGTCAAAATTAATTCAACTATTGAAATAATTTAATCATTAAATGGCTGTACCAGGAATGGAGTGCAATGTAGTATATGTTATTTAAGGAGTGAAATGTTGTGAACAAATACTGTTCTTTGATTGGTTATATTTTCACATGACATTGTGGTCTGATTTGCATTTTATATTAAACCAGTTTGATATATAATTATCTCTTTCAAAGGATTATTTTAAGTATTTTAAGTTTAAGTTATACCTTATTTTTTTTGATTTATTTCTGATATTACCAGTTTTGTCTATTGATATATTACTTGATTTAAGTTTTCATATATATATATATATATATTTATAATATTTACTAATACTATTTATGACTCTATTCTCATACAAAATACTTCTTATACTGAGTTTTATCATAACACCTAAATAAGTTAAATTTTTAGATGTGATTAAATGATTAAAGTTAATTTCTATACAAATTTAACTTCTAATTATAAAATATTAAATAAATACAATATATTATTAAAATTTTATACTTGATTAATTATATTATATAATGCTGTACACATAGGCTAGGATGTAAATAATTTATTAGTTAGTATTAATAAACTGTTTAAATATTTATTTTTTTAAAACTTCTAATATAATCTACTAATATTTTGATGAGCAAGTTATAATCAAGAATGTCATCACAATTTAATAATTGCTTTATCGTGATAGTATCAAATCAGCATTAACTACATACAGTATCATATATTGATTTGTAGTAAATCAAGTATCATACTGAACTTTTGTTAAGCTTGTCAACAGCATTGTGCAGCTACCTTATTAAATTTTTGGTCCCAAATAAAATAGAAAGCCTAATTCCAAACTTAATTAATGTGAGTTAAATGAAAGATTTGGGAGTTTGGGTTTTGATTCCAAATAAAGTAAAAACAACGTAGTAATATTGAGAGTTAAAAAAAATTTGGGCTATAACTTTAGATAACTTAGCTATAACAAAAAAAATAAAACTTTGAGCATTTAGATTATAACTTCCAGACTTGGCATATAGAATTTTTAATTGGTAAAAAATAAATTATTCAGCCAATCGATTTTATTATCACAATAACTAAAAAAGATAATTAAAAACTATAACAGTCATAGGACATGTTCCTTTGAAATAAGTTTATAATAAAAATTATAATAAAAACATATAAATTTACTATAAACTTTAGGCTGAAGATCCTTCTCAGCTTAACTAATTAACCTAAAATTATATTTTACAAACATATAGAACAAGAAAAGAAGAAAAATTTGAGCTTAAAAACTATATCGAAATTTTGTCAATTTTGCACTTTTTCAAAATGTAACCTCGCCAAAAACCAAATTTTACTAATTTTAAATTAGCAATTATGTGTAAAATCGTGCTCTAAACAACTTTACTTAGGCGACCAAAGATGATTACCTTGTAAGAAAAATGAGTTTGATATGCTAAAGTTAAAAATTTTTGGTTTGCAATATAAAACCCTTTTTTTATCAAGATAACCTGCTTTGGGCCTCTAAGTAAACTTGTTTAGGGGGTATTTCTACTCGATTTGAGGTCAAACCGTGTTTTTTTTGGACCTTTTACAGGTGAAAAATAGGGTTAAAGTTAGCGAAAAATTTTTTTTTAAAAAAAAATTTTTTTGCTAACTTTAACCCTATTTTTCACCCAGAAAAGGTCCGAAAAAACGCGTTTTGACCTCAAATCGAGTAGAAATACCCCTGAACAAGTTTACTTAGAGGCCCAAAGCAGGTTATCTTGATAAAAAAAGGGGTTTATATTGCAAACCAAAAATTTTTAACTTTAGCATATCAAACTCATTTTTCTTACAAGGTAACCTTCTTTGGTTGCCTAAGTAAAGTTGTTCAAAGCACGATTTTATACATAATTGCTGATTTAAATTAGTAAAATTTGGTTTTTGGCGAGGTTACATTTTGAAAAAGTGCAAAATTAACAAAATTTCGATATAGTTTTTAAGCTCAAATTCTTCTTCTTTTCTTGTTCTATATGTTTGTAAAATATAATTTTAGGTTAATTAGTTAAGCTGAGAAGGATCTTCAGCCTAAAGTTTATAGTAAATTTATATGTTTTTATTATAATTTTTATTATAAACTTATTTCAAGCCTATTTTAAGGGAACATGTCCTATGACTGATAATAGTTGTACTAAAATTTAATAACTGCATTTTGCAACAAAAACTTTCAACAAAATTGCTATTAGTATTACTTCAATTAATTGTAGTACTTGTACATAATCTCTTTAATTAACTAATTACTTTGAGAGAAATGCTTAAGAACCCTTAAACTATTAATTTTAATTTCAACTGTTGATTTAATTTCAACAAATGATTTAATTTCAACTATTGATTTAATTTCAACCATTGATTAATTTCAACAGTTGATTTAATTTCAACATTTGATTTAATTTTTGTATGTAAATTAATTTCAACAATTGAAATTTAATTCAGCATTTCAATCTTAAAAAATTTTTGGTGAAATTATTTCAACAATTTTTACTGCCGAATATAGAAATTGCCGCTATAATTTCACCGCCATCTATACCCATGATATCATTATATCTGAAATGTAATTGTAAATCCTTCTACATTTGGTTGCTTCATTCTATTTTTTTATATAGTGTAACTTCATAGTTATACAAAAACCCTTCTATATCATTGAATTTATTTTCTTTATGATAATATAGTTTTCAATACACAAGCCACCCTTAACGATGATTTCACTAAGGAAATGCAATATTTGTCTATCTTTAATATATGATTGACTTTTGTTTACTCAGGTCCTATTATGTCACAGGATTAAGCGATACTATTGTTCTAGTACTAAAATCTGACTAAATATAAATATATTAAACAGCTTATGATAACACTCAGATGATACATTAATCTTTGCCTTTTTAGAACATCTGGGCCTTTTTTTTTCTGCCCCATCTGACGAAACTTTTAAATAATATTTTGTACTACAGATTTGTTGCATCCAACAGCTACTGCAATAGTATGAATTGAATTACTTCACTGGTGGCCATAATTTAGTGCACCCCTTTGGTCTTCTGTTAAATCTTTATGACTACTCATTGTTTTGTGAGAAAAAAAGGATATGTATTATTATACTGATCTGTCATACAAACTTAGTCTTTTTTATACTGCACAGCATTTGTACAATGTCATACTACATATGGGCAAAATATTAAGCTAATCTAAAACAACTATGATCTTCAGTGAATTTTTTAGTAAATCCAGAAAAATCCAAAATTTGATTTTTGGTAAATCCAAAATGGAAATTCATCAAATTTCCTGCATATCTTCCATATGACCTAATGAAATCATGTGAAATTTTAGTATATTGTACCTTGAGAACTGCTCAAAATGTAATATAAATTGTGCACTATATTTACTTACCCAAACCTGACTTATAAATTTTTAAAAAATGTTCACAATAATATAGTAGGCCACTGTATTCAAAAAGAAATTCTATGGAAAATGCTTTCTTAACCTTTATAACTACAATAGAATTTGCTTGCTTATCACCTATTTACTAGAATGTATCAGGGCAAAACCATAGCTCTTTTTATTATGTCATTCCAAAGGTTTCTATCTAAAATTTGATGATATGTTTGCACATTATCAACATTATCCCAGATATTTAAAAATATGGACATGAGGTAAATTAGATCTTAATAAATTCTTTATATTTCCAAAAATTTTTTTTCACTCAGTAATATTTATCAGAATCAACTAATTCATATAAAATAAATTCATTATTTAGCCTATCTGCAAAAATATCACAAATTCCAGTTGCTGTTGATCGCTCATTTGGTTTTATATTCCAACATTTCTTCATTAAATCTGCATAGCACTTTGCTGTATTGTCATAAAAATGTGGTCGTAAATGGTTATATACTTGTATTTGAAATCATAATTTTGATTTTTGCTCATAAGGTACGGGTTTGCCATATAAAATTTATACCAAATGAATAAATATTAGATGCTTTAGTATACTGTTAATTGTCCAAAATCTTAGGGAGATATAAGGTAAAATTCTACAAATTTTGACAGATTTCAATTTTAATGCAATGTTAGTTGTTGAGAAGTCCATATATCACAGTCACCACCAATTGTTACAGGAAGAAATAACAGGCCTTTAGAATTTCAATGCAAATGATGACAAGAAGGCAGCACGCCAAAGGTGTGACTTGGTAATTTAACCCGAATTAGTATAAACGTGACTTGTGTATTAATATAGTCTGAGTTTATTATATGCTTTGATTTTTACCCAGAAGAGATAAAATAGTTCTCTTTTTATACTTTACACATATTATGGGAATCGCTAATCTAACATTATAGAATATTATGGAAACTACGAGATTAAAATCATACGATACTCTATCTACGACGCTACCATATTATGCGTATCATACGATAGATTGTATGGTTTCTAAATCATTTCACCACAAGCATGATTGATTATGCACGATTAATTATATGCAGGATCGATTATATGCATGTCAATTATGCATGTGGCGCAGTGTACTTTAAATGATCATCCGATATTTGAAATATCATGTTTTTACCCCGTGACACCACGTAAATTTATCTAAATTTTATAATTTTACAACAAAAAACAACCTCAATCTTTGTTTGCCTAATCCGATGCCTTCAAACATAAAACATAGAAGAGCTAATTGAAAGTTGTAAGTTTATACAATCAATTTTTTTATGATTTGTTTCACTCTTTTTTCACAGAAATCGCGCTAAAACCTTAACTTTTCTCAGATAAGTTTTATTAAAATTCTGTCTTTTGCAACTACATTATTGTAATATTTTTCCTTTATTTATTTATCTGTTCGTGATAATTTTTGTAAAACGTATTATTATTATTACGGAGAGAAATGGACAATACTTTATTTATGCAATACAAATGATGATAAAGCAGTTCGCCAGAGGCGTGACTTGGTGAATTAACACGATTTAGTATAGAAAGGTTTATACATTAATAAGTCTGAATTTATTATATATTTAATAAAATTTAAATATAAGTATCCGAAAAGTATTCTTTACGAAGCGAAACTACATCTTTTTTATACTTTCTGAAATATTAGAGAAATGAGAAGCGTAATTAATAAACTAAAATCGTACGTTATTCACCTCACCCGACTTTAACATGCCATGTGCATCAGACGATTTATGGTGTTATACCATGAGATTTGGAATTATCATGCCACATGAATCACCTTAGTACAAGGCTAAGCCTTGTTATTGCAATCATCCGATATTATTCACAGCCTTGAATGGCGGTGATGTCATGAGAAATGTGCCGTAGTGTAAATTTGACCATCGAACTCACTTTTTGCCTATGATATTATGCATGTTTCAGGGATTAATCAATTTATTATTTCATGATCATCGTTTGTTTAAATCATATAAATGGTAGTTGTTTAAACAAATTGATTACAGTCAAACAAACCTCTTAAATGCACTATATAAGGTTTAAACTTATATATATATGCATTTAAAGAACACTAAAAAAATGCATTTATGTAGGTCAAATAAACATTGGGCCAGAGCATGGTTTTATTTAAAAAAATTGCGCATCTAGAGAGAAGGCATTTTAGAAAAGGTTTATTATAGTAACCTTTACCGATTAATATACAGTATTTAAACCGACTTTTACTAAAACACACCTATATACATATTATCTCAAAAACTAGCCAATTAATGCGAGCTATTCTAAATAAATAAGTTTTATTCGCCTAAAAGCCCTTCTCAAACCCAAACCCCAATCCTAAGCACTAACCTTAACCTTACTTAACCTTAATATAAAAATTTTATTAAAAAGTTTATATACGAAACTAGAGAAATATAAAAAATATAATAAAAATATGGTAGACATAAAAACGCTATACGTAGCATTTATTTTTTAAAATAATTCTATATTATTTTAAAATGTTAATATTTGTCAGGGATGATGCTGAAATCAGATGATCCTGAAATTTCGATTTATTTTGATATGAAATTTTAAGATTTTTTTGAGGTGTTTTTTTCGTCTTTGCCTTATAAGGTTAGGGTAAGGTTTGGGTGTAGATTTGATATTTAAAGAGTATATGTGGATTTTAGCAGGGCTTATAGTTTCAAATCGAGACCCCAAATTTCAGCATCATCCCCGACAATATTTAACCAACAATAGGGATACCGCGGATCTTCGATAGCATAATATGCGCATAATTCAGATTTTACCGCAGAAGCATATGCGACAGCTATATTCGCATATCAAGATGAATTTCACATAATTAATAAAGCATAATCTGCGCATAAAATGACCGGAATTAAAGATCGAGTAATATCGGGTTTATCAATTTCCCCCACCAGTTCCTATTGGACGCATAGAAATCTTGCAATTGATTGTACGAAACATAAAAATTTAACAAGAGAATATATTAGGCCA
The DNA here is from genome assembly GCA_003550325.1 of Gigaspora rosea. Lineage (NCBI taxonomy): Eukaryota > Fungi > Glomeromycota > Glomeromycetes > Diversisporales > Gigasporaceae > Gigaspora > Gigaspora rosea. Next base: position 81,432 of record QKWP01001639.1, read on the forward strand.
GTGTTGTACATTTTTGATGTCCGAGCATTTTGAAGTGTCCGGCGGACTGTCCGCCGGACAATCCGACCCTTATCTGACTATCCTAAAAATGTACACATGTGCAAAAGTTAATTCTGAACAACTTTCATACTTTAATTAATAATTAAAGTAGGTTATTGTAATAAAATTTCGGTTAAACTCTGTCCGAAGTTGTCCGAGTTGTCCGAGTGACAACACTGTATTAGGCCACACAAAGTTAATTTTTCATTTTGCGTAACCATGGTGTTCCAAAATTTCAGTTGGTGGGTGGATTTTTTTTTTTTTTGTTGCTGTAAATTAATATGCTCATGTTCACACCCAGAAAATTTTAGATTTTTTTTTCGGTTCTATCGAGAAAAATTAAGGTCACCATCGGGTGACACCGTTAAATAGCAAAAATGGAATAATTGGCATGATTGAAATTAAAAAAAGGTCAGCGGGTTATGCAAAACGAAAAATTATCTTTGCGTGGCCTTATACTAAAATTTTGCAGGAATTTTTTTGTTTGGCGCAAAAGACAGTTTTTAAACACGACTCTTTTCGTAATTTTATATTACACAGATTTATGTGGTTTTATTGGTAAGTTACTGATAGGGCTCAGTACTTACAATAATGATAACGATAAAAATTTATAGCGATCAATTACGCATATTTCTATCTGATCCGCATAATCTGTAGCATAATTTTAAAAAATTTATCGCATAATTCGCATAATTCGAAGTGTAAAGCAGGCAGAATTTGGGGTTTGTCGTAGCAGAAAATTAGGATCCCTACACGAGATCGATAATATCACGTGACTGCACTGTCCGTAGATTTCGCGCGGATTTATATATCCGAATTAGGGATACCGCGGATCTGCGATAGCATAATATGCGCATAATTCAGATTTTACCACAGAAGAATATGCGACAGCATATTCGCATATCTCGCATAATTAATAAAGCATAATCTGCGCATAAAATGGCCGGAATTAAAGATCGAGTGATGTCGGGTTTATCAATTTCCCCACCAGTTCCTATTGGACGCATAGAAATCTTGCAATTGATTGTACGAAACATAAAAATTTAACAAGAGAATATATTAGGCCAGTGTTGTACATTTTTGATGTCCGAGCATTTTGAAGTGTCCGGCGGACTGTCCGCCGGACAATCCGACCCTTATCTGACTATCCTAAAAATGTACACATGTGCAAAAGTTAATTCTGAACAACTTTCATACTTTAATTAATAATTAAAGTAGGTTATTGTAATAAAATTTCGGTTAAACTCTGTCCGAAGTTGTCCGAGTTGTCCGAGTGACAACACTGTATTAGGCCACACAAAGTTAATTTTTCATTTTGCGTAACCATGGTGTTCCAAAATTTCAGTCGGTGGGTGGATTTTTTTTTTTTTTTGTTGCTGTAAATTAATATGCTCATGTTCACATCGAGAAAATTTTGGATTTTTTTTCGGTTCTATTGGATAATTCTGGAAATTAAGGTCGCCATCGGCGACATCGGAGAAAACATTAAATAGTAAAAATGGAATAATTGGCACGATTGAAATTTAAAAAAAAGGTCGGCGGGTTATACAAAACGAAAAATTAACTTTGCGTGGCCTTATGCTAAAATTTTGCAGTGAATTTTTTCGTTTGGCGCAAAAGACAGTTTTGTAAACACGATTCTTTTCGTATTTTATATTACACCGAGTCTGTGGTTTTATTGGTAAGTTACTGATGGGTTCAATAACGATAACGATAAAAAATTTTATAACGATAAATTTATAACTCTGGTGATCACTTATTTCGCATATTTAAAAATTTATCGCATAATTCGCATAATTCGAATTACAAAGCAGGCAGAACTTGGCAGCAGAAAATCCGGATATATACTATGTCATGTGATATTACGTGCATAGTATCGTTAAATCCGGATATAAATAAATCCGGGTTTAAATTTAAATCCGATTTATAAAACCGGATTAATCCGGACATAAAAAATATATCCGGGTCGGGATACATCGGAGTGCATCGGAACCATGGTCGGCTGGATTGGAATTGATCGATTTTGTTCCAAGATCATAAAAAAATTTACCAATAAATCTTATCCATTCATTAAGTAAAAAATGCCTAGCTGATAAATTTGCTATAGAACCTGCTAACAACTAGGGTTAAACCCCAACCTAGATCCGATGCATCTGACACAGAAATTTGGGGACAGTCCTGTAAAAATTAACTAAAGGCTGAAGCAGCCTGCTGATTTAAAACTGTCAACTAGCTAATGTGGCTGAAGCAGCCACAGCTAATCCGACCTAGCCAGCTAAGCCAAAGATATAAACTGTTGGCAACTAATGGTTCACTAATTACATGAAATATCATATGATTATAATTAAATCTCATAACAGAATAAGTAATATATCGATCGATATGTACATATCTACTTTGACACCAAAAAGAAAGTTCAATGATCTTGGAATGAACCTACTATAAAAAGCTAGTGCTAATATTTAATCCAATATAAAATAAGTATTTGCAAAATGTTTTATAGTCCTAATATATATAAAAAAATTACTAATACATCTATGTTCATATATAAGGTTTATCATGTACTCTACTTAAAGAAATTCGAAAAGGTTCTCACATTCTACATTTGGCATTTTTTTAACAAAAACTGCATTATTTAAATGTTTTTTCTTCAATAGTAATATCTATACTAATACCAAATCTATTCTCGAATATGAGCTGAATCATATGCCCTATACAGCCTATATGTATGGTTTTAAAATTATTATTATATACTTTATATAAGTTAAGTTTTTTTAAATAAAATTTTATGTAATTTTTATCAAAGAATTGATATTTAATTTATTATATATGTTATGAGCAATAAACAAAAATGAAATTGACAAAAAAATTTTTACAAAAAATTAATTATTACATGAACTAGAATTATATAATTTTGGTACATTTAATTTATCTTATTAAGATAAATTTAATAATACTGTACCAAAATTACATAATTCTAATCAATAATTTATGTGATAACTAATTTTTGTAAAGAATTTTTTTGTCAATTTTGTTTTTATTGTGTATAGCTCATATAATAGTTAATAATTATATAGTAGTTATATTCAATTTTATATAATCAAAATTATATAAAATTAAATTATTGAAACTTAAATAAAATTATATAGACTGCATTAATATAAATAAGGCAGATTATTATTTGAATAAAAATCAATACTTAATTTTTTTTAAATAGTAATTTGCTTTATTTTTATGAATAGTAGTTTACATATTAAAATATAATTTTTATATCTATATACTAATACCAAATTGGTTATACTTTAATTGTCAATTAGAAGAATTATTAGTTTATACTAAAAAGGTTTTTTAAAGGTGTTTGCTTTTGCAGATACTTTATTAAAGTATCATAGTATTTATTACATAAATAAATATACAACTAGCCACATGTGCACTTTGGTATCTAATTTAAATAGTCCACCTGAAGGTTCTACCCTATGTGCTATTACTTATATCTCATAGCTAGAATTTTTTAAATATAAATACCAAAAGATTTATTGTATATTTCTTAATTGTAAAAAGTTGTTAGCAGAAGCCTTTAATTTGATTACTATTATAAGAATAATTAACTATTAAATTATAATAAAAGCTTAATATAAAGAAATTTTAGAACAAATATTAGTTCTAGCCACTGTTTTTAATACAATATTGCAGTTTATAAAAAGGATTAAAATATTTATTGAAATAAAATTTTTTATATAGATAGAACATATTAAATTTAAGAAAACCCCCAAAAAATTTTATAGTAAAAATTTTAAAACAAAAACTTTAATCTTTTATTGTTTTAAAGTTTATTAATAATTTTAAAAAATTTTTTAATAAAGTTTATAAAATATATTTTAAAAAAAGGAAAAATCTAATGGTGCTTCTGTGTATTTTGTGCCCTAATGTATTAATAATTAATTCCACCTAGAATTAGGGTTAGAGTTAGAGTTAGAGTTAGAGTTATGGTTAGAATCAAAATTAGTACAGAATTGTAAGAGAATCATTTTTTGTTAAAAGTGCAACAAGGGTTATTCTAGTAAAATTTTGAGATATCAAAATAGGTGGCACAATATGCATGGGGCACTATCTAGTCCAGTTCTTAAAAAAAATATTCTATAAATAAATATACTTTATATATTTAATAAAATTTTATTTTATTTAAAAATTGTAAATATTTATAAAAATTCTAAGCAAATTTGCCTGGAATACAGCTTAAGAGATAATTGATTTTTTATTATTATTTAGCAAACAATATTGATTGTATTGATTTTTTTTAGTTGATTATAATATAGAAACTTAAATCTTGGCTTATATTCAAAAATAAAGTCTTAAATATAGCTATTAATAATAGTATTAAATTATAATTAAACCAAAATTAAGGCTTTATTGGTTTAAAAAAAGTAGAAGCATTTGTTTATTAATAAAAACATTCAATTTCAATTTCTATTGTTGCCATTGTTGGTCCACTGAAAAGGGACTTTTTTTGCTTAGACTAAATTTTGTATTTAATATTTTAATTATTAAATAATAGCTAATTTGAAACTATTTTAGCTAATGAATTGCTATTGTTATTTGTTTTAAAAAACAAAATTCTATAAAATTAGCAAAAGTAAATCTTTAAATTTTTATTCTAATTTTTAATTTATAATCATAATTTTTTATTATTATTATTATTTGTAATTTTAATTTTGCAATATATCTTTTTGTTAAAATAGTTTTATTTAAATAATGCTTGTTTTTTTTAGTTTAGTTTAAATAAAAGCTTTTCTTTTTTGAGCTTATTTATTTAAGCTATTAATAATAGTAATGCTAGTATTCTTTAATAAAGATTAATTGGATACATTATACTTGAATTGGATTTAGTATTTGGGTTATATAAATTTTTTGTTATATATAATATACTCATAATGTATTTAACTCAAACTTATCTTTACTAGACCAGATTAAATATTATTATTAAAAAAGCTAAACTAATCAAAATTATATATTGATATTATATATTAAAATTTGGGTACTAAAGCTTTTTTATTACAAACAAGTAAAAAATAAAAAGATCAAACTATTTTAATACTTATGATTTTAATTTGTTTATATGCTTTATTTATATAAAATTTTATACTATAATTTAATTTTTGCTTTTTTTTTAGATACAATTCTTAGTTTATATTTTTTTAGTAAATAATAAATAAAAAGACTTTATTATTTTATCTAAAACAAAAATAACTTTTATAATTAGAATAATATATACAATAATATCTATATAGCATCAGCTAATAGCAAATTTAGTACAAAAATTATTTTTAAAATTCTGATTACTATATGGGACCATTGCAGTAGAAAGGGCCCAAACTCTCCTAAAAATCAAAATTGAGTTCTTTTAAGATTCGGATTAATCTTGAAGCAGGCTATACTTTTCAATCATAAATGGAAATTGGTTTGCATAATAAAAAATCAAGATATTTTAAAAAAACTTTTTAGATGACTTGTACGTCACAAGATTACCCGATATAGACAACCAATCAAATTGCACAATTTTTGATTAACCTAGATCAGCCCGAAAAAATAAACACTATTTTCTCAAAATTATATATTTCCGAGTTTTGGCCCTTTCTACTGCAATGGACCCAGATATACTAAATAAAATATTTGCTACTATAATATAGTTACTCAATTTTTTTAAATTTTAATAATTTTCTTATACTTTTTTTATTTATCAGTTATATTATTATATATTTTTATATTATAATTTTTTTAGATATAGTACTTAGTTTAATAACTTTTATAATTAGAATAATATGTACAATAGTATTTATATAGTAGCAGACTAATAGCAAATATAGCACAAAAATTAGTTTTTAGAATTTTAATTACTATATATAGTAGAGCTACAGTTAGAGAAGATAAAGAGTTATAGCAAAGATAGGTGGAATGACAAGGCAGACGCTTTAGCAAAAGAAGGAACAGAAGGAGGAACAAGCATAGTGACACCAGAATACAATCAGTGGATTAAATGTCCTTTACGATGGAAGCATTATAGAGTTGAGTTAGGAACAAGAGCATTTTTAAGGAAAGTTTTTGACACCAAAAATAGCGCGAGATGGCGTGAATCGAAGGTAGTTCAAGACTTTGAACAAGAAGGAAGTGAGAAAAAATATAATTGGCAGTTATTTTGGTCAACTCTGAAAGGTTTTACGGGCATTAGATGTACAACCCTAAAGAAAAGCAAAAAATTAGCGTTCTGGTACAAGGTGTTTTTTAATGAGTTGCCAGTGCTAGAGGTGTTAGAAAAAAGAAGACCCGATATCTATACATCATCCAACTGTATTGTAATTATGAAAGAAGTGCCGGAGACTTTAGAACACTTGGTAGAGTGTGATGCATACAGTTTTTTGTGGCATAATATTGAGTTGGTAGCAACAGAAGCAGTATGGCAGAAGCTATCAGAGGAAACGAAGAAGCGATTAAGTCTGTATGATTTTAGAGATATTCTACTACCAGCTACAGGAAATGAACATAACGAGATGGTATAGGTTATATAAAGGGTCTGTGTACAGCAAAAGTTAGTGGAGCTCTACGAGAATATATGGCAACAAAAAAAGAGTGGAGCAACTGTTTTAGAAACTTTGTTTACATATGGAGAAACGGCTTCTTTGACTTCATATGGTCAGAGCGTTATAAAATGCTTTCAATATGGGAAAAAGGAGAAGGTATTAGCCCAAAGATAAAGAGAAAGAAACCTGATAATGGAAATAGATGGAAAAGATCATGTGATTCGTCGAAGGAAAATGAAACAGTTCAGATAGAAGAGTCAAGATCTAAAGAAAGTAAAGAAATGAATGTCGAGAAGAGGTGGGAAACCATGATCGAGGACTTTATAAAGAATGGAAATTATCCATTCTGGTTTGGCCTGTGATAGGGCTGACAAAGTTGACTATCTCATCAGTGAGACAGTGCGACAGGTCGCACCAAGGTGCTCACAAAGTATTCAGGTGATGCCGGACCTGCTATAAGATAGATAGATAGAATAAATATAAATAATTAATTTAGTTATATTATGTATCAAGTATCTATTTAATAAAGGTACCAACAAGACTGTCAAAGGTTAAAAAAAAATTACTATATACAGTAGAGGACATATTATTGTGAGCAGTTTTTAAAAATTTGTACAATGCTAAATATATAAAATATAAAGCTAAAAATCAAAATATAAATTCTTAAATCTATATATTTTAAATAAACAAAGTTTAAAAAAATTTTATACAACAGTTTTTAAAATAATTAAGTTTAAGTAAAATTTGGATTTTTATATTATTAGTATGATTTTCTAAATTTTAATATATTTTCATAGTAATTAAAATTACTAAATATAGCAATATATAAATTTAATTTTTGATCAAATAAACTAGCAATTTTTTTAAATAAAGTTATTTATCATAACAAATTGCATATATGCTGAAAATTTTATAATTTTTTGAAAAAAATTTATTAAATTATTATATATAGTAATAAAATTACTATATTTGCAATTTATTAATTTTAAACTAATAATTTAACTTTTATATTTAATAATAGTATTTAACTTTAAATTTCTAAAATTTAGAATTATATATAATTTGTTATGCTAAATTAAAAATAATATTTAGTTTATTTAATAAAAAATTAACTTTTAATATATAGCATTTATAACAACTAAGTTTTAAAAATTACTATCATATTTTTATACATGTGTAATATTGTACAATATTTTATAATTTAATTATCTTAAAAAATACTGTATAATCTTTTTTTTTTGTTTAAAGATATAGATTTAAAGAATTTATATTTTAATTTTTAGCTTTATATCTTATATATTTAGCTTTGTACAAATTTTTAAAAAGTGTTCACAATAATATATCCTCCACTATATATACTGAATAAAATATTTGTTAATATAATATAACTATTCAAATTTTTTTAAATTTTAATAAATTTTTTCTTTACTTTCTTATTTATCAGTTATATTATTATATATTTTTATATTATTATTTAATTTTTATATAAAACTAGATCAGATCAAATATGTGTATTTTTATACTCACCTAAATTAATGTGAATAAAAAAATATTAAATCGTAAGAACTTGAAATAGCTTATTTTAATTACTTAGTTTAATAGGGTGTTTCATAATTAATGATTTTGTCATCCGATTTCAGACAAAATAAGTGACGTATTTATTTCAAAATGTGTGATACATAAACCCTATTTTTTTAATGTATTTACATAATCATTTACCAGTAAATAGGCATAAAAAAAAAGCCAATTTTATTGATTATGACGAAATTTTAAAATAGAAGCAGGATCTTTTAAATCCCCACTTATTTTCAAAATATATTAATTATGAAACCCCCTAATACGTAAATGATCTTTATACTCACGGCCTAAATTAATGCGAATAAAAGGAAATTAAATAGTAAATAAACATGAACTTGAATAGCTTATTTTAATTACTTAGTTTAATTCGTAAATGATCTCTATACTCACGCACTAAATTAATGCGAATAAAAAGAAATTAAATAGTAAATAAACATGAACTTGAATATCTTATTTTAATTACTTAGTTTAATACGTAAATGATCTTTATACTCACTCACTAAATTAATGCGAATAAAAAGAAATTAAATAGTAAATAAACATGAACTTGAATAGCTTATTTTAATTACTTAGTTTAATACGTAAATGATCTTTATACTCACAAGCTAAATTAATGCAAATAGGGTGATTCAAAGTTAACTTATTTCAAAAACAAGTAGGGGTTTAAAAAGTCCTATTTCTGGTTTGAAATTTTGAAATCAGATAATGAAATAGGCGTTATTCGGAGATAAAATAAGCATCCTTAATATATAAATAAGCTTACAAATTAAAATAAATAAAATTTATGAAGCACTGATTTCAAAATAATTACATCACTAATTTAATTAGAAATCAGAAACCCTTAGCATTAGGTTTGAATCACCCTAATAAAAAGAAATTAAATAGTAAATAAACATGAACTTGAATAGCTTATTTAATTATTTAGTTTAATAAGTGTTTTTTGTACTTACATTCTAAAATTATTTGTAAAAAGTTGATTGAATCAGTAGTCAACAACATATTTGATATTTATCTAACACATTTAACTTGTAATAAATATTTTATACTTACTCACTATACAAGTCATTTAAAACTATTACTTAATAATTTGTTAAATTTTAAATCTTAATAATTATTCTTATTCTTGCTCCCTAATGATTACAGTAAATAGTTGAGATTTCGATTTTAAAACAAAAATTAATAAATAAATAAATAAACAAATAGCCCACTTAATAATCCACTTGGTAAATTCTTTATAATTTTCTTCTACACCAATTCCGTAAAAATAACAAATAGCTGTTTTAAAAATTCCCATATAATTACCAGACTCAGCCGATTTTAGAAAATATTCAAATGCCTTCTCCTTATCGATTTCAACCCCAATTCCTAAATAATAACAATGGCCGACATAATACATTCCATCAGAATTATTCATATTTGCTGACTTTTGATAATAAGTAAACGCCTTTTTTTCATTCTTCTCAATTTCAATTCCATATTCAAAACAATAACCAAGCCAGAATGTTTCCTCTGGATTTTCTGGATTATTCTTATTCGCAAACAGTTTACTAAAAGCATTAGTAATTTAGCAATTTTACTTAAACCAATGTCTTTTGACATTTTAGATACGAAACGAATTATGTTACAAGAAAACTTATTAGTCGTACTTATGTAACTTATATAATATTAAATTAAGGTTTATGCAAACTGTAGCCATCTGCATACATGATATTAATTCTCAAATTTTAGTAAAATGTGTTACATTTGTCAATGAACAATATGATGAATTCAAACAAAATTAGCAAAATGTATCACGTTTGTTAGTAACAATGTAGCGAATTCTTTTTAAAAGTCAGTTTTAAGTATTATAATTAATAAAGCTGTTTAAATTAGCATATACATTTTAAGAAAGATTATAAAACTAGATAAAAGAACGAACTGTTTTGTAAACTGTTCAAACTGTTAATAAAGGTCAGAAAGTTTGAAATATACAATAACGCGCACACCTAAATCTAAATATGAGTTGAATGGTAATGCTTATCTATTTATGAACTCATGTATATATACCGATTAAACTAATAATTCTAAATTCATTGCCAGTACATATCAGAATAATGCACTGCACATGCACAAGCAAAACTGTCATCAGCTCAGATATTTTTATTACTACGTATCAAATATTTAAATATTGTAAATTAAATCGTTTTCATTTTATTACTTACACAAACAACATAAATCTAATAACAATCTCAATTTACGCGCAACATTAAAAAAATTTAAGCACTTATATGGCTATTTTTAACCTTTTTTGACTTATTTTTTGATTACTGTAGGTTTGGTTTTTTTAAAATTTGTTTATTTTCTGCCTTTTTCACTTTTACAAGACTATGTACTTATTTCCGTGAATTTATAAGAATATAACAAGTCATACACCTGCTCATGCGCTGGGTTTTCTTAAAACTTTTACATGCGTATTAGACAGTCAATTTTATGATAAGGTTAGCAAGAGTAGTGTTACAGGGTGAAATGGACGTTACTAATAACAACTATGATCCACTACTGATGCTTATTCTACTATAAATGAGTTCATTGGTTCCTGTTAGTGGCCAATTATTTATATCTTAAACTTGCAACAGACCATCACCGTTGAATCGTTGATAAAGATGATCTTAAACTTGCAACAAACCATTCGTTGTTTGTTGGCTCATTACTACACCCATAATTTGGTTTGAATTAGAGATGTAAAATACAACTTTGGTTTATTTGTGTGATTATTTGTTGTTCATCAATTGCTATATTTATGGTTCCATTTATATTATTTAAGAATGCTAAAAGGTTTTTTTTTAATATGGAAAGTTCCTTCGTCTTATAGTATTGTTGTTAGTTTTATGTTCGACTGAAATAAACTTACATGTATCTTATATATAAATTTATGAGAATTTTCTAGTTTATAATTGAATTTAAGATACATGCTGAATACTGTTTGGATTATTCGCATTCATATCAACTCTTATTGTTCTTGAAGATGGAAAGATCTTTTTGCATGGATATATCTGGATTTTCATTGCAAAATTTATTTACGAATGGTTTCATTTAGTCAGGAAATTGATTTTCTTATCAGAATTTGGAATTCATTATTAAAAGTTGATGAAGCTAAATATTGCACCTTGCGAGCATCATCAAAGATGAAATAATATCTATACATTTATCCTTATATTTATCATTGCAATATTTTTACTAAAATTGACAATATATATAGCAATATTCGTGAATTTTTCAAAAATAAAATTATTAGAAACCTTGTTAATTATACAATAAATATTCAGAAAGAAGAAGAACCACAAAATATAAACATAAGAAAATTAAGCTATAAGAACGAATTTCAAAAATATAATCACAGAATATTCGGGTTTACTCCAGAATTCTGATCCCGACACAAAATCCTGAAAACAAATTCTGACAGCACAAGATCTCAATAATTCATAATCACATAAACTAAAAAGAAAGAGGTATGATTTTCGTACATAAGTTTCGTGTAATATTACGTACAGTACATTAATTTTTTAATCAATGAAATATAGTGAACTTGCATACATATAAATCACTGTTCTTTGGTTAATGTGATTTCTATTCAACAAAAGAAAATAATCTTTAAGTTGAATTATCACGAAACAAATAGATTTTCTAATTTATTAAGTAATTATAAGAATAAACAAATTTTGATGTAGAGTTTTAACAATCGGGGTTTTTGGTTATCAGTTATGTATTTTTAATGTACATTCCCTAAATATTTGAGTATATCAACTACATTCAATAAAACGGTTACTTAACCGAATAGAAACAAAATATGGTTTAAAAAATAGAAGTAATTCAAAAAATCAATATTTATGTATACTTATTTATTATAGTTAGATATTAATGAAGGCATCAGGTCACCAAAAAAATTTTTTTATTCTTTGATATATAATGACAATACAATTACATCGTTATTTTGTTATTTTGTGATATTATTAATGCTTAGCTTTCATTATAAACTAAAAATTCACCATTTCAAATAAATATTCTGCACACCAAATCATATTAATTAAAAGAGTATGATGAAAGATTGGAAATGTATATTTATATGGTGAAATGACTGCAGTGAAAGACCGAGAAGGAACGTTACATTAAACATCTACACTATTAAAGCCTTAAAATATGTTTGTAACTTGACATCTTACTATTGATTGATACCACGTTTTGTTGATTAAGCTTAATATTATTTATGACCAATTTTGACGGAAAAAATTATTTAGGATATTATTAATGAGGCACTTGTTAAGATAAAATTGGCATTACTTCCAGGCACAATAAAACTTAGCTATTACGTTAAGTTGATTGTTGTCCAAATGTTATTGGTCATGAAGGTAAACAGGTAATTTACAATTATGAGAGCATTGAATAATGATCATATTAAATGAAAGCACATCTATAAAACCTTCTTGATTAAGATTTGGTATTATTTATCACCTATCTGGTTTAATTCCTGAATAGTATCCGGGTATAGCATATATAATATCTTTATGATATCCTTAAATTATAGTACTGGTTTTCACGTAGCATACGCTGCCGGTATAATTCAATTAAAAAAAGGAATTCCTGAATTAAGTCCTAGATACTGTATACAATATAAGTAGATAGCCACGAGAATATTACAACTTAGTTTTGCAATATACAGTATAAATGACAGAAATTTGTAAGAACACCTAAAAACAACTTTTACAAAAATTACAATGGATGGCAATATGTGTTTATTGAGACGCTAAGTTACGTTAGATTATAAGCCTCAAATAAATATCAACTACAAATATGAACTATTAAAATCGTTGTCCTAATGACATTATAAAAGGTATTCTCTTTCTGGTACCTAGTATAATTCATCAAAAAATCATATAAACAAACTATGTATTAGAATTTGAGATTACGGTATGATTCCCCGAAAGTTAGTTCCCCGCCAGCTCATTTTTCCGACACTATATCCCCGACAGAATGTTTCACCTACAGCACTTTTTGTTGACAGAATCTTTCCTCGACATACCATGTTTTCAACATCCCCTTTCCTTGACATCTCATATTTTCGACAAGACATTTATCTGACATGACTTATTTCTAATTTGACTTTTCTCCGACACTAAGTTTTATTGAATGCACTTTTTCCGACAAGAACGATAAACCCAGTGATCATCACATCACGTGAAATCATGCAACTACGTCATTTGTCTACTAGCACTATCGCAAATCTTACGTTTTTGATACTCCTGCACTTACTTTTTTGATACTCCTGTATGTACCCCAAAATTACGCTTACTTTTTTGATGCAGATCTGCATATATACACGTGACTTGTGTTACACAAAGGCCCAGTGCATTGTTTTTGCAAAATAATTTTTGGTTACACGCCGCTAATGTCGTGTAACGTTACACAAGTCTAATTTTGCCCGGCATTAAGCTTAATGCTGTTGGGCACTATCATGATAATGCCCCGGCGGGGTTAGACATAATTCCGGCCCACTCTAACCCTAAATCTAGTGGTACCCTAACCCGGCATTAAGCTTAATGCTGGTGGGCACTATCATGATAATGCCCCGGCGGGGTTAGACATAATTCCGGCCCACTCTAACCCTAAATCTAGGAACCCTAAAAACTAATTGTTCGAAGCAACATCCAATCACAGCTCATATACTGGTTACACGACATATGCATCTAGTATATGTACTGTGATTGGATGTTGCTTCGAACAATTAGTTTTTGGGTGGGCCGGAATTATGTCTAACCCCGCCGGGGCATTATCATGATAGTGCCCACCAGCATTAAGCTTAATGCCGGGTTAGGGTACCACTAGATTTAGGGTTAGGGTGGGCCGGAATTATGTCTAACCCCGCCGGGGGCATTATCATGATAGTGCCCAACAGCATTAAGCTTAATGCCGGGCAAAATTAGACTTGTGTAACGTTACACGACATTAGTGGCGTGTAACCAAAAATTATTTTTCAAAAACAATGCACTGGGCCTTTGTGTAACACAAGTCACGTGTATATATGCAGATCTGCATCAAAAAAGTAAGCGTAATTTTGTGGTACATACAGGAGTATCAAAAAAGTAAGTGCAGGAGTATCAAAAACGTAAGATTTGCAGCACTATCAACTCGGCCTAAATTATACTATCATCTAACCTTAATCTAAACCTAACCCTAATTTAGGCCGAGTGCTTAATCATGTGATGTGATGAACACGAATATATCACTCTACCCAATAATTATATTTCTAATAGGGGAAAGGAAAAAGATGTCGGAAACATGTCATGTTGGAAAATATTCTTTCTGAAATACGTCATGTCAGTAAAAGTCTTTTCGAAAATATGTCCTGTCAAGGAAAGGGAGGTCGAAAACATGGTATGTCGAGGAAAGATTCTGTCAACAAAAAATGCTGTAGGTGAAACATTCTGTCGGGGACATAGTGTCGGAAAAACGAGCTGGCGGGGAACTAACTTTCGGGGAATCAAGCAACAACCGAATTTGAAAATACCAGACTACTTCATAGACTGTATTTTAGTAGAATTATTCTAACGATCTAACTCACCAATCCAATGTTGTAAACTTGATATATTTTAATTAAACTAATTAGCATTCGTGCTGCTACCTTATATATAATATTTTCGATTGAATGCGCCATTTTTTAAATAGTTTATGCACAAAAGTTAAAATAAGGCAAACCAAGGAAATTAATCCTGGTATGTACAGACTACGCCGAATGCAATTAATAAAATTGAAACTTATATTTGTGTACTCTATAAGAGCATAAGAACATAAAAAATTTATGTGAGATATTTGCACTGTCAGGTATTCGACGGTACATAAGCTTTATAGGCAAAACTTTGTCATGTGAGGCAACACTAAGATTTTATGCGCGATATATGAATTTTAAAATTTTATGTTTACAATAAATAAATATAAATTTATAATACAGTAAAAATTTCATTAATTACTATCTTAAAAATTCATATTTATTTGATTTATGATATGATTCTTAAGATTATATAAGTTAAAATAATAAATATATATGCTCCTAAATTATAAATAATAAAGTTAAAATAATAAATATATATGCTCCTCTAAATTATAAATATTAAATATATATGCTCCTAAATTATAAATAATAAAGTTAAAATAATAAATATATATGCTCCTCTAAATTATAAATATTAAATATAAAAGTTGCTCAATTAAAATAAAATTAATTAATTGTGGGATTAAAAGAAATATAACAATTTTTATGCAATTAGAATTTAATTTTTTTTATTAGTTATGCAAAAATTACAAAATTTATAATGTATATGCAACTAAAGCTATTGATCTAATTAATCAAATTATATAAAAAGTATTTTTGCATTAATAAACATCTAACCAAATTTATAGCGGTTTGCAAAAAAGTGTGACCCGGTGATTTTTGCGGTGATGATGGAATAAAATCTCGGTGATTCTTAATAAAAAATCCAAATTTAGAATCTATAAATTAATATTAAATTATGCTTTCAATCTTAGTTTCGATCAGCGATCATACTTAAAATTGGTCATTCTAAAAGTTATTACGTATATATTTTGATATTTGCTTTTTTTTCGACAAACATATTTTCTTTCTCTTTACATAAATTTCCTTGATACTTGGTTATAATGGCTGACGTTCAAGAAACAAAGCTAAAATATCGCATAGGAACATGTTTTAGTTGTCGAAAATGCTTGTATTGTGGAATTGACCTACAACAAACCATATGTAATTGCAACTTATCTGACGCGCCACATAATGGTAATCGAGCTGCAGCTGTCACAAATGCATTTACACGATTATTTAATCCGAATGGGTGAAAGAGCAAATAGATTATGTTCATCAGAAAATAGTACTCACTAAGTACAAGAGAAACTTTTAATTTTTCCTTGTTCTCTAAGTGTAATAGTTTCTTATTAAGATTGTCTTCCAAGGCAAAAAAGCCTAAAGCAACATTAAATTCGAATCAGTCAAATTCCATAATTATGGATAATAATTTTCAAGAAATTGAAACATATGACTTTACTACTCCTATGAGTGAACATTCTGAATTCGATGAAATGTATGAACAGGAATCTAATGAACATAAATAGAATTCTTTATATTGAATACAAACATAATTATGGAATTTTTATCAAATTGGAAAATGGAACGTTTCTTCCAGCAAAATGGTATACATCTAAAGTATCCGCAGTAGATGAGTTGCTATAGATTTTTTAAAATCTATATAAGATTCTTTTAAATCCTTTAAGATAAATTTCCCCTCGTTTTCTTAATGTCCATGCGTCATTTGGTTCAAGTTCTAATGATTTGTTAAAATCTGCAAGTGATTCTTCATATTTATTCAACTTCGATAAATTACTCCACGATAGCTTAATGAAAATGAATAATTCGGATCAACTTCTAATGATTTATCTAAGTCTACGAGCCCTTCATTATAATTTCCGATACAATAGTAAGCCAATCCACGACACCCTAGTGTCCACGCATTATTTGGTTCAATCTTCAATGATTTATTTAAATCTTGAAGTGATTCATCAAATCTATTCATCAAACTATAAGTGTCACCATGTTCACTCAATGAAATGGTATAATCAGGTTCTATTTCTAATGACCTGTTAAAGTCTTCAAGTGATTCTTCGTATTTTTCCATTATTCGATATGTACTTCCACGTTGTCTCAACGTCAATGCATTCATTATTTGGATTAGTTTCTAACGATCTATTTGAATCATCAAGTGATTCCTTATTTATTTTAACATTCGATAAGTTGCACCTCTAAGTCTCAGTGCGGATGCATTTGTTGGTTCACTATCTAATGATTTAGTTAGTATTTATTTACATCTTTAAGTGCATCATTGAAATTTTCCATAATGTAATAAGTGTCTACAAGTTTCTCAATAACAAATAAAAAATCATACTCTAAGAAATTATCCCAATGGAAATTAAGCTGAGCAGCCCGTATTGCTTTACCAATCATAACCTTAATGACCTTTTACAAAACTTCTTGAAAAGCCTGTATCATTTCATATTACAACTTGATGATATATCGTGTTGCTAATCATTTATCACATTTCTTTGTCTTCATTAAAATTTTCAAGGAAAATAACAAACAAGGCATAGAAAGATAACCATTAAGTCTAGAGAAATAATTTTATGATAAAAATTGTGAATAATAGCAAGTAAATCTTTGTCATGCATAAAAGCTTTACAATTTAGCTGTAAATTCCGGTTCAAATAGCATTGGCATAACGAATAAAAATATAAAGAGAATTAATGAAAAGTAAAAAAAGTGCATCGCATGATAGCAGCTATTGAAATGCAGATCAAGAATTATAAATATGTAAAAATGTTAAAGCATTTAAAGTAAGCTTTATAGTTATATTTTGCTTAAAGTTATATTTCTACGCTTTAAGGTTTATTGTTGAGATATATTTCTGCACTTGTACAATGCGAAATTTAAGTCGTGTTTTTCAACATTTAAATATATAATTATTAATATTTAAATTCTATCATATACATAATACTTCTATTAATAATTATTAGTAGTATTTAAGGGGAACGGGTTTTTCCTACATAAAGTAATTTCTGTTACTCTGATAATCCAACTTTGTTTGGTTTTCTCGCCCCGTCCACACCTACCTTTCGATATCTAACAACTTCTAGAAAATGGCAGTTAAGATAACAATCAATGCTTTAGCTAAATTTTAAGAAAAAAAACATGGCCTATCAGATAACAGTCATAATCTGTGTATTTTTAAGATATATGTAGTGGAAACAGTTACTAAAAATTTTATGCATTAGTGTACATTGTACTTTGATATGGTGATAAAGGGATAATTTTAAGAGCGTGAGGAATTGTTATTTTAAAAAAGAAACAAAGTAATTATCCAAATATGATTGTCCGGTTTTTTATTATCGTTCATTAATGAAAGTTATGATGAAAAATTGGTTAGCTTGCATTTAGAAAAGCCAAGCATTTGTATGTTATTTATTTGATTCATTCAAAATATGTAACATAATATGTGTTACATGAAAGAAGAAAGGAACAGAATGCTCATGATTATATTTCATTATTGTTATTTCTAAACACAACTCTCGATTAAAGTCCAAGAATCTTTTCTTTTTTAGAATATTATAATCAACATAAATCATAAGCACAGTATATTCAACGATAAGCCTTGATAATTGTGATTTAATATAAATGAAAGTTGCAAAGTGAAAATCTGTAACTGTATTTAATGATTTACTATTTCAGTTACTGAGTTTACTCTGCAACACACAAGCCGTAAAATTTACCTTTGTTTCAAAATAAACTTCACATAAATTTTTAAAGTTTTATCAATATCTCTGAAAAATTCACATTACCATGTCCTCAAAACTATTCTTCATTATTATTATGGCTTTAATCTTTATTTTAACTATTGCTTCATCCGATGAGCAAAAAGGTAAAGTTTAAAATTTTTTGCACGGCTGATACTGATGATGAAATTTGGAGTTTCAATTTAAAATAAGCCATGTTAAAATCCACATACACTCTTTAAATCTATTCTAAAACTCATCCATAAAAAAAAACGAAAAAAAAAACATTCCAAAAATTTTCAACATCAGTCAATTTTAGAATCAGCCATGACAACTTTTATTATATTTATCTGAGTGTAAATGATTCAACACTTAATATATGATTAATATATGACCGTTTAAAATTCTTTCGTTATGAGCAGAATGTAGTATTGGTATACTTTTTAATAGTCAAATTCTTATAAACGTAAATCTTTTTGGATTCCGGTTTATATTTTAAATTTGAATATTTTTAGTCGTGCAAGGCGAGCGTCGTCATGAAACTAATAATGTCCATTTTAACTACCACTATAATGATTATTTTGACAAAATCTATAGTTTCTTGTTCTCCTGACCTTTTGCTACACTTTTTATTCTAAATTTGTTGCGATGTAACAGGAGATGGATGTAACACAAATAACTATGACCCTCCTATCAGATTTGCATCATTTCGTTTTACATGTGAATTAATATAACAGCATTTATAAATTTTTAACCCAATCAAAATCTGCTCACATAATGATTACGAACAGGATCGCACGCTTGTGATCCCTACTTATTTGGAAGCACACCAGCATATAATGCCGGATACTGAACTTTATTAGCTTGTTTTAGTGTGACATACAGCATACATCAGTGCATTTGATGTATAATTGATTGTAGAGTCAGCCGGTGGTTTCCCACCCGCATATGCGGGCCGGCTGTTGACCTGAGTTTTGCAGTCAAGCTGTTGCTGCTTGAGATTGATGCTTAAGATTAGCCGGTGGTTTCCACCTGCGTAATGCAGGCCGGCTGTAGACATGGATGGTTGCAAAATGGCAGGATTCAGTGGTCTTCCAAAAATGAATTATGAATTCTGCCATTTTGTCATTATTTGGGACATGTGTATATACATGCTTCTTCCCTTTTTGTTTTACCTTTATTTGCTTATTTATTACTGTTGTAATAATTTAATAATCTTTTTTTTTTTTTTTTTTGCGCATATTCCGATAATGATCGATCCAAATGTAGAGAGGACTTAAAGTACGTGATCGTTTAGTCGGAATATGCTTCATTTAGTATGGCAGCTACCATAGATGGATGTGCTTGGATGTATCTATAAATGCGTCTGAAGACTTCTGAAAACTGTGTTCCACTATATTGTCCTCAGGGGAAGTAATTTGAGTTTTTTTTTTTTTTTTTTATGAACTAATGTTATGTCGCTAGGCTGCCATTAGCCTTTACAAATAACTCTTTTTTTTTTTTTTTTATTGGTTAGAGTGTACTTCGGTTAGTCCTACGGATGGCATATGCTTTAGGTACATGGATAGGACATGTTTCATCCTTTGTTCCATTGGTGATTAGCGTTGGGTGCTCGGTTGTTTGTGCTTCTTCGTTCTTGGTACCGGTAATTGTATAGTCGCATAGGATCCTCGTCTCGTGCTTTTGAGCCTTGGTTTTTTTTTTTATTGTTGCGAGGTTGGTTACTCATTTTTTGTTGCATTATAGAGCTCGTTGTGGTATTTTTTTTTTTTTTTTGTATCTTGTTGGGAGTCAGTAACAAGTCGCTCAATTGGCGAGCCATTGAAAACTATCAGTACGGACTAAGCCTTAACTCTGGGTTCTTTATATGTCTCTTTTAAGTTTCTGTCATGTAGGATTGTTTGTTTCGATAAGATGCCTCACTGGTATGGTCTCAACTTTTTTTTTTTTTTTTTAATATCTTTGGAGAATGAAGTACACTATGTATGTATTTAATAGGATATGTTTGCTCCTTTTTTTTTTTTTTTATTGTGCATTACCACGTTTTTGAGAAATTGTCGCTTTGAATTTCTAGTTACTTTATTTCTCTTATGTTGATCTAGTTCTGTATTTTTTTTTCACTCTAGTGTAGCAAGTTCTTTACTAAAGTTGACCTTCAGTTCGAATGCTCGTCACAATATTTTTCTTGCATTATACTATGTGATTTAACTGCTAAGTCGACATATGGAGCTCGAGTTGGAAAGGTAACTTGAGTGTGCGCCTTCATTTCCTATTTTGTACCCAATAAGTTCCGATTATTAAAGCTTGTCACATTGCTTTAACAAGATATGCAGTGAGCGATTTATCATATTCATCGTGCATCCATTGTTGACTTGACGCCTATGTCTCATTAGGGTTGATTTCAGGTAGCTCGTTTGTGATTCTTCATGTTTATTTATCTTACGATAAGTTGCTTCCTGATTTCTTGTCATTCATGCATTAGTGTGTTTGATTTCTGATGCCTTTCCCATTTTAAAGTATATTCCGCTGTGATGAGTCTGATTGTATTGAATTAACGTCACTGCATCATCTGACAAAATTTCTACCTGGCTGACCTTAAAGGTTTGGAAGGCTGGTCAAGCTAATTGACGAACTTGGGTAGTGATTTAACTTGTGTTCTCGATTTCTGTTGGCTTGTCTAAATCGCGAGCGATTCTCTGTATTTATTCCTTGTGTAATAAGTAGTCTACATTGGCATAGTGCCCTGGCACTATTTGGTTTGGTTTCTAGTAATTTATTCGAATCCCCAAATGATTCTTCATATCTATTCATTCGTACTAGATTGTTTCACGAATTTTTTAATGTCCATGTCTCATTGGTTTTGCTAACTAATGCTTATTTAATTCTTCAAATAATTTTTTTGTATCCGTTCGTCATTCAATAGGTCTCTTGCACTGACCTACTATCTATGCGATGCTTGGCTTATTTCTAATAACTTGCTTAAACCTATAAGTGATTCTTCATACATATTCATCACGCGATAAAGCAGCATCTTATTGGTTTAATGCCCCAATGTTATTTAGTTCAATTCTAATAATAATTTATTTAAATCGCGAGTGACTTCTCGTATTTGCGATGAGTTGTTCTCAGCTCTACAACTGTTGATGTTGATGCACCATTAGTTGATTCTAGTGGCCTATTTAATCCTGTAAGTGGCTCTTATATTTATCCGTTATGTGATAAACTTCACCATATTTTCTTAATATCTGAAATCATTTTGTTCGATCTTTAATGATCCATTTAGGTCTGCAAATGACTTCCCATATCTATTTGTCAGGTGATAAGTTTCTCTACGACAATTTAATCAGACATATATATATATATTTTTGCTAATTTGTTTGATTGTGCAAGTGATTAGTTATTTGTTCTTATGCTATTAGTTGCACCACGTTGATTTAATACTTGTGCATTATTTGACCCAGTTTCTAATGACACATTCGAATCTGCAAATAATTCTTTGCATTTCTACATTATGCAATAGTTGCTTCATAATTTCCTGTGTGTCCTTGGGTTCCATTGGCGACTCTTCAATTTATTTATCACGTGATTCGTCTTAATTCGGATTCAGTATAGATCTACTTCTTAATGATTATTTCACTTTGTAAGTGACTTTTCAACTCATGCGATAAGGCTCACCTCATTGACTTAATGCCAATGCATTCTTAGGTTCAACTTCTAATAGTTTTAATAATCTTCATGATATCCATCATATCTCATTATGTGATAAGTTTCACATTGATTTAATGTTAATGCCTTATTGATTCGCTTACTAATTAACTAAATCTGCAAGCGATTCTTTAACTTTATTCATTATGCTAATGCCTATGTTAAATGTCTTTTCTTCTTTTTTTTTTAAAAAAACCAGCACATAATTTTTCATAATTATTTATCATGCCAGCGCTGACTTAAATCTGATCGCTGCTTGAGTGGCATAAGTGAAACGATTGATTGTTGTTTGTTCACGTGACTATACCGTTACGCTGCCCGAAGATTTTGAGTAGTATTTATATATTGTCAGAATTTTTTATTATTTTATATACATATACATATATATATATATTTTATTTTATTTTTTTTTTTTAGTGCACAGTACGTACAGTTGAACAGTGCATATAGTATGTGAAATATGTATAGTACGCATATGATATATATAAACTCTCCATATACAAAATTTGCAAGGAATCATTTTGTTTAGAAAATAAAAGGCGGTTTCATAAGGGAAAATTTAAGATATGAGAATACTTTTATGTTTTATTCAAAAAATTCTCCGTTTTTCTCATAGTATAAAAGTTTGGCTACTCTTCTCCGGGACGAAGTTTTTTCAACAACCACTACAATGCTTTAGAAGCTCCAAAGTTGGAAAGAAGTTTCAACTTCAATTTCAGGTACAGACATGTAGCAACTTTTCTAGAATATTCTAAAAAAATTTTTTTTTTGCATACTGTACTATACGCGGCACGTCACTCATTTTGACACACTGAGGAAATACCGTTTTTTTTTCAACTCTCTCGACGTACCATGCTATGATCTTAATCACCAACTCGCCAAATTTAACTGCCTGGCTAAGCCAATTATATGTTGCACAGAGTGCTGTATTGTGGAATGACTGACTCGCCGTAACTTGGTATCAATACTAGTGCGTTATCTAGCAATTTTACTTTTTTTTTTTTTTAATTCGTTAGAATATGCAAGCAATACTTCAAATTTATACATCTTGTATTGCGTTGCACCGTGTTGGTTAGATGCCCATTCATTGTTGGGTTTGATTAATTTAAGTCTGTAGGCAGCTCTTTTGTATTTAAGACCCGATGAATCGGCGTGGTATTCTGGCGTATATCTGCATATTTGGATAGGATGGTGTTGACTCATAACTTTGTTAAGGAATATTTATATATATATATTGATCTGGGCGATCATTGGAGTCGTTATTCCAACGTTTGTAAAGTTCGGAATTATCGAGGTGTTTCCAATAAATTCTTCTTGTTCCTTTCACACAGATGATTATAGAATTTATCATTTTTGATTTTGAAGATTTGAGATAGTGTCCTTTCACTTGAAATTTTCCCGAGAATTGCAACACAGCCATAGATATCTGATCTGTTATTGTGCCTGCCTTGATAGGCAAATCTGTGACTTTTTGTTTGCCTCCATGTGTTGAGATGTTTCGAACAAAACTCTCTGAATAATATCATATGTAAGGCCACGCAAAGTTGATTTTTCGTTTTGCATTACCCGCTGTCCCATTTTTTCAATTTTTTTTTTTTTTTTTTTTTTTTTTTTTTTTTTTTTTTTAGATCCCAATTGTGCCAATTGTTCGATTTTTGACATCTATTTTTTCTCACAACGTTAATAATTGATGAATTCTAAGTGTAGCAAAAAATTATTCCAATAATTATTTTCATCCAGTGTCACCCGATGGAGACCTTAATTTCCTGTAATCGTCCGATAGGACTGACAGAAAAAATATGACTGCCAGCCCAATTTTTTGATTCCTTGTTGTGCGAAATGAAAAATTAACCTTAAAAAAACTTAAAAGTAAAAAATGTTTAAAAAAAAAAAAAAAAAAAAAAAAAAAAAAAAAAAAAAAAAACTCCGCCCATCCGTCCCGAATTTTGAAATCCATGTAATGCAAAACGAAAAATCAACTTTGCGTGGCCTAAAGTAAAGCCTAGCGTTATTTGCTTAGCAATGCGTGTCCGTTGTCATCTTCATTATTATCCCTTGTTACTTCGCAGAGAGAGATAATGTTATGATGGTTAGCAACATTTCGTAATAATCTAAATCTTCAATGCTTCTTTCGTCGACACTGTATTGCGATTTGTGGTCTGTCACACTTGAATGAGCAATCATTGGCATGCGAATTTGCTTCCTTTGTGGGGCCACCATAGTCCGCCCTAACGTCTGTACATTTTATATCTATAATAAATCTGTTATATTAGTTTCCATGTGAAATGTTTCAATTAGGCAATTTGATTGATCACTTATCTTTCCCCTGCGCCTTTCTCAAATTGGATAGCGATTAAACCGGTTTCTTCCCGCTAGCATCTTGGTTTCCCCGTGATTGTCGCCGCACCGGCCTCCCTGCTTAGCTCCCTTTTCGATCTGTTGACTTTGCCATCAACTTGAATGAATATAACAGCGTTTATATATTTTTAACCCAATCAAAATCTGCACACACACAAAGTTTGATCACTTTAAACAGATTAATATTTTTTAATTTAAACTCTGTTTAGCAAAATTTAAATAACAAATTGCAATATTACAAAAATTTCAAAATAATATTAAATTTGTGATTTCAGAGTGAGAGTTTTCAAAATTTAAATGAATACTATAAAATAAATGAGCTTACAAATTTTGGATATCTTTCATAATGAACTGATTTTATTTAAAATAATCTTTATTATTATTTATTCTTATTATTTCCTATGAATCTTGTCCAAAAAAACCAACACTTAAGTTTTCAGGTTTATAATTATCTGAGTCTCTAAAATCTAATCACAACTATATTGAAGCGTCCTGGAAGGAAAAAATAATGAAGCCCTACAAGAAAAAAGAGAAGTTATAGGTAGAATATATAATTTGTAATAAATTAATTACACACTTATAATTGAATATACAGTTAGACCTCTCAAATCCGATTGCATGGTGAGCAGATTCTAACATCCTTTTAAAGATTATATAGCATTGCTACGCTTTTACTAATAGTTTGTTTCAAATCTTTTCAAAGTTTTATTTGCCAATTTTAGACTTTGTTTTCATAATTAAAAGGCTATCTTTCAAAAAATTATTCATATAATCATTTCAAATAATGTATTTGTTGACGTTTTTTTGATTATGTTCAGTTCAGGTTCAGTTTAATATTTAAATTCGGGAAAGGCTATTATTTTTTTTTAATAAAATTTAAAGCTCATTATATTGAAAGTTTAAAAAAGTATGTAGAATTGCTGCAAAATGCATTCGCAAATGCTTTTTTTTTTGATTAAGTTTATTATTTTTATTACTTTATAGTTGCTGAGCAAGTATATAGGCATGCTAGGTTATTTTGAATCAAATGAGCTATTTAAAAAGTGAAAAGTTCAAAATAATGACAATTAATTTATTACACACAAATATGGTAATTGTAAAATTCAGGATGCAGACTTATAAATTATATATTTATATTCTTTCAGGTTTAAAATCATATGCAACGTAGATTAGAGGGTAATGCGCTTGAAGTATATGAATTGGAATAGCATACAGAGACAGGCCAATATATGATGGTATATCAGTATGCAAATAGAGGAAAGCTTCATGACTTTATAGCTTAATTTTTTAGTGAATTATATGGTAATATAAATTAAAGCAACTTTGCGAATATATCTTATGATTTATCTCGAATTCACAAAGCAAGACTTATTAATAATTACTTTCATAGTGGAAATACTGTATTTTACTAAACCAGAATATTGATGGTAATTATTATGGCAGAAGTATATAATGGATATAAATATGATACTAAGTTTAGAATCAAAATTTGTAAGGCATTACGCCCAGAATTTGCTAATAGAACACCTGATTGTTACATTAAATTGGCCAAAAAATGCATGGATCCAAATCCGCATAACCGACATTACTCTGAATATATTAATTCAAAAATTAATCAATGGAAACAATTTTAAAATCAGAAAATTTGTAGATGAAGAACTTATATAAAAAAAGAAATTTATTGATGCTGATAGCATAATCAAAGAAATACCACTAAATTTTTATAATTGATCCAGAATAAATACTGTATTACATTAATCGATGTACAAGAAATAATAAAGAGCTTAAAGGTACGAATTATTTCACATATATTTTTACATTCAATGTTTTGTACTTAATATTTAAGATTAATTAATTGTTTTATTAGTGTTTCGAAACAAATTGCAAGTTGAACTCTTGAACTCTCAGATGACATTAGCGATTTTATGTTAGACATAGTTTACAAGGTTTATTTGTTTTAGACAAATCTTTTTACTACTACTGTATTTTTTCAAAGTTAAAGATAATGAAGGATCTCAGTTTATGTCACTTAAAATTGTTAAAAATTTGCGAATTTAAAAAAAGTAAAATTTTATGACCAACTAGCAATGATCATGTGGCGGCTTCGCCGCCAGGTATGATTTAATATCGGGCATGTTAAACATTAATAAGTTCAACTTTTTTTAAATTTGAATGATTTGGTCTGATATACAGTCAGACCTCTCTATAGTCACAAGTTGGTCGCACCCTATTTTGGTGACTGTATAGAGGTGTGACTATAAAATTTAAACCTCTATATAATCACAATTATAGAAAAAATTATAAATTGTGATTATAATTTTTATATCGTATAACTCTCAAATTTTTCAAGATCGGTTACTCAATTTTTATTTCTTCAAAAATAAAAATATAATTTTGTTTGTAATTATGCACAAAAGCAGGTCTATATATAAAATTTTAAGCTACAAACAATTTTAAAATTGGTTCAATATTTCGTGCTATTAATTGTCAATGAATATCGGCTAGTGCTCGTACCCGGATAACTTTTTATCCGAAAGGTTGTAACCTTTAACAAAATTTAATAACCGGTTTTATATCTATTCAAATAAAAGGATAACGGTTATATCCGGATAAGATATTTATATGATTGTTGATTTATATATACAGTATTAATGCATAAATCAAATAAAGTAACTCTATAATAATAAAGTAAAAAAAATTAGAAAAATAAATAAATAAATAAATAAAAACGAATAAAAATGAATCACTATATGCTTCTAAAAATTAAATGCTAACTTTTCATAAATTAAAAGAATAGTTCTAATATTCATATATATTTAACAATGAAATTAATAATTTTTTACATTCCCTGCGTAGAACACATCCACATTTGTTTTTCAGCAACTGCAGGAATCTGGTCGGGTGTCATGTCTAGAAGATAATTACTAAATTTTTTTAAACAAACATAAATTTATCTTTTTCGACATAAAAAACTTGCATCCCAAGTTATTCCTACAGTATTTTGTTTAGGCATGAGAAGTTCTTCTGTTACGTCAATACAAAAAAATAATGACGAAACAATAAAAGAATAATCTTTATATATATTAATGAAAAAAAATCAATGTAATTATTAATAAGTAATTATTATCAGTAATTTATTACATGATCTGCATACAGATGAAAATCAGAAAGAACACACGTCAATTCAGAATTTACGTACATTCAGAAATGATAGTATTCTGTACTGTGTAAAGTATGTAATAAAATCATAAAGTAAGTACTTACTGTATTCATATATATAATATAATAATTATTATTATACTTACAAAAAAACTGAAAGCCAGTATAAGTTTAAAGTGTAATTGATTTATATCACCTATTAAATAAATATAATAAACAAACGAAATATTAAAATCATGATCTTATTTAAAATACATTAAATTTATGATGTAGACAAGTTTTACACCGAGTGATGCTAGTATATAAATAATATGCAAATTAAAATTTTTATTATAAATGTATTTTATCCTATATTATCCTATACTATATCTTAAGTTAACCGGATACCTAAATAATTTATCTGTTTATCAGTTTTATAATTCGGGTATCCGGATAGCCTAACAGTTAACCGGTTATTGTACCCTAGGGTACGACCACTAGCAAGATCTAATATATTTTTATTGACTAAAAGTTATCATAAGTTATAAAAATCTTTAATTGTAGAGCGGCTGACTTACAATACTGGTGTCAGTATTAATAAATTGCGAATAAACTTTCATGTAATTTATTTTGTTAGTTTTATATGCTATAATTTAGTATATAATATAAAAAATTTATTTAGCAAATAAAATAAAACCGTTATACATTATATATATATAAAATACTAAGAAACCCCATCATAAAAAATTTAACTTATATTTAATCTTTATAAGTAAAGAAGTCAGTTATTGCAACCTGCGTTTTGGCTTGGAATTCAAGCTTCTTGACTATTTTAAGATATTTTTTGAAAATATATATAGGAAATTGATATTTCCACACCCTTTTTTGATAATGCCACACCCATGTAGATCGGTTTAGTTTTTTCTAATTTTTTTTGAACTTTGATTGAAGATATCTTGACACTCACCTGACCAAATTCGATCAACTTTTTTTGTTTTAATTGTAGAAAGCAGTAGAATTAAAATAAAAAAAAGTTGATCAAATTTGATTAGAAGGGTGTCAAGATATCATCGATCAAAGTTTGTAAAATTCTAAAAGTCTAACAATAAGCTGTAGCAAAAAATGTTTACAATCTTTGATCGAAGATATCCTGACACCCACCTAACCAAATTCGATCAACTTTTTTTTGGTTTAATTGTAGAAAGCAGTAGAATTAAAATCAAAAAAAGGCTGATCGAATTTGATTAGGAAAGTGTCAAGATATCTTCGATCAAAGTTTGTAAAATTCTAAAACGTTTATAAAATATAAGCTGCGGCAAAAAATTGTTTACAATCTTTGATCGAAGATATCTTGGCACCCACCTGACCAAATTCGATTAACTTTTTTTTATTTTAGGTGTTGAAAGCAGTAGAATTAAAATAAAAAAAAGTTGATCGAATTTGATTAGAAGAGTGTCAAGATATCTTCAACCAAAGTTTGTAAAATTCTAAAACGTCTATCAAATATAAGCCGTGGCAAAAACTTGTTTACAATCTTTGATCAAAGATCCCTTGACACCCTTCTAATCAAATTCGATCGACTTTTTTTATTTTAATTCCACTGCTAACTGCAATTAAAACAAAAAAAAGTTGATCGAATTTTGTCAAGTGGGTGTCAAGATATCTTCGATCAAAGATTGTAAACAATTTTTGCTGCAGCTTATATTTAATAGACGTTTTAGAATTTTGCAAACTTTGATCGAAGATATCTTGACCTCCTTCTAATTTAATTCGATAAACTTTTTTTATTTTAATTCTACTGTCTTCTACAATTAAAACAAAAAAAAGTTGATCGAATTTGGTCAGGAGGGTGTCAAGATATCTTCAATCAAAGTCAGTTTTTTTCCAGCAATTAGCTATAGTTTCTTCGGATACATTGCTCCACGCATCTACCACATGATCAATTGCATGTTTAATAGTTAGCTTGTTTTGATTTATATCCATACCATCTTCAAAGAGCTCTAAAATAAAACGGCAATAATTTTGTTTATAATGAGCTTTAAAACTTGCAATGATCCCTGCATCTAAAGGTTGAAGATGGCTTGTAGTATTAGGTGGTAAAAAAGCAACTTCAACATGAGTTAGATTTAGTTGAGAAATATTAGGATGAGTAGAGTTGGGCTTTTTGCTTTTATGTTTGGCATCTATTGACATTAAAATTTAAATTAATTTAAAAGTATATTACTAAAAAAAAGCAATTATTATACGAAAACCCCAATTTCTGTATAAAGAAAAAAATAAATAAATTATCAATTTCATTAAAATCAAAAAATGCATAATTTATCTCATTGCATAGAATAATATGCCAAGAATAATATGTAAGTTACTAAATTTTAAAATAAGATGCTCTATTTAGTATATTTTTTAGTTGATCTTTATTCTATATAAAGTGATTAGGGTTTGTGCAATATAACATTTTACAATAACTACCATGTTTTGACTTTGACATTTTAGCACGATTTTTACGAAAATTTCCACGTAATCGAGAAGTAGAACTAGAAGTGCTTCCTTCACCAAAATTATCATGTTCAATGTCATCATCAGTATTATTATCTTGTTCATCCTCATGTGGATCAAAATGTGATGGTGCATTGTCAACTAAAAGTAAAATTTTTTTATCTTGAGCTCTAAACTTATTATCTATATGTTGAAGTATTTCATTGAATAACAATGAATTCATCCATGCTTTAGGACTTAACGATAATAAACCGGAAGTTTGTTTAAATTCATTCGCCCAAAAGATCTTGGACGTAGTGATTTACCAATTACCCATGGTACTAGTTTATCAGTTCCAGATGCATTAACACCCAAAAGAACTGTTACTCTAGTTTTATCTTTTTTCTGACCTAGAAAGGTTGCGATGAAAGAGTTTGATTAGACCGCATTCTATAATAGAGACCTGTCTCATCAATATTATAAATATGATCAAGTGAGTATTGACTCAAAAGTCTATAATTTAAGTCTTTCTTCTGGAAGAGATTCTAAGGGTGCACTTCCTGATTCTCCATGTACATGATACTTTCGAAGATTATTACGATTTTTAAACTTTTCTAACCAGCCATTAGAAAAAACTAATTCACTTTCTGGTACATCGAATGCTGAAGCAAACATTTTGGCTTTTTCTTTTATAAGTAAGTCTGTTAAAGTAATGCCCCCTGCTATCATATTTTCGATCCACAGGTTCATTTCTCGATCAAATGATGGATACTTGACTTCTCTATGCCTTTAAAATTTAATGTTTAAATATTAAAATTTAATGTTTAAATATTAAAATTTAATGTTTAAATATTAAAATTTAATGTTTAAATATTAAAATTTAATGTTTAAATATTAAAATTTAATGTTTAAAGATTATATATAAGTTTAAAGAATTATCGAAAACTATTTACCTGAATGTTTTGCTTGAAATCTCTGTACTAGTCACAGCCATCCACCTATCATGTTCTTTTAAAATTTTTGATACAGTGCTTCGGTCAATTGATAAATTCGGATATTTTTCATTGAAGTAACTAGCAATTTCTTGTTGAGTTTTATTAGCATTAGCTTTTGACCACTCACAAATTTGATGTTTAAGGTCATCACTAATAGCCGTACGATGCTGTTTTTGCTGATTAGACATGTTGAAAAGTAAAAAAAATTTGGCAACGATGATTAAAATTATAATAACAAAAAGTATCAATACGCAATACTATAGTTTTATATTTTTATTGTAAATTTGAAATATTTCTTATCTATAATTTACAAGTTATAAAAGCGCATTATTACATAAAAACAAATTTTAATTAAATAAACTGCTAAATTATAACAATTTTCATCGAATAAACTGCTGAAGTAAGAATACTAATAACAATTTTCATTAAATAAACAGCTAAATTAAGAATACTAGTACGATTGCATGAATTGCAAGACATGTTACTCTATTGTTTCTATCAGTTCATATGCGCTCATAACACTGATCCCTGTTTGTACTCTGGGTCGAGGAACAATACACGTGATGAGCAGACTGGCTTCAGGCACGGCATAAGTCATGCGGGATAAATGGTTTATTAAGGATTCGTGTCTATTGATAATATAATTGGAGATTAAAAAAGTATGATTAACCGATTATATATATTATCATTATGGACAATTAGCGTTATGGATCAAAATCAATAATATAGAAATGATCTTCAAAATCGGCAAATCAGCAATTAAGCGATATCCATGAGAAAATAATTTACACAAAATCAGGTATCGCACTTTGAAGGTTAGACTAACAATTTTGTGCAACATAAAATACAGGGGCGAGTGTTATATCGGATGTGAAGATGCAATATACGAAGCTTCTATATGAATCCACACCCTTGCTTCGACATATGCATTTACTGCATCCAATAAGATGCAATATTTTGCGTACGAACGCCATTTAATTTGCAATATAACCATTCACTACATGAAATCTTCAATATCACTCCGTTCTTGGTATACCCAAAACTTGAATCAAATAAGATACCACAGAAGGATACCGATACATGGCAAATTGTATGCTGCGGCTTATTCAGATTAAAGGTTGGAACCGGTTTTGTTTTTAATACTGTATGTTAAACCCAAATAAAGCCAGTTTTAACATATGAAAAATAAACCAGATTCCAAACTATAATTAAGATTCAACGGTACGTTACGTTATAAGTATTGTAAAAATATGAATGGCTACAAAGTCATCGGATCTAAATATAGTCGCTTTGTCATTTCACTGGAAGCTTTATAACAATAAAATATAATATTATAAATCTCAATTTAAGCAATGTTATCGGAAATTAAATCACATAATAATACTAAGTTATCATTACTTAAAAAGTATTTCAAGATCGATTAACATTAATTTTTGTAATATGAGGTATTGCATGCTTGAATCGAATTCGAATCCACTAGACAAAATATATTTAAGTTACAATATAAGTTAATCTTCTATTAACTCATACTACAACCAATCAGATTTATTAATTTGTAATTAGTTAGAAATTAGTGATTATAAAGAGGTTTATTATTAATAAAATTAATATAAAAACTCAAATTTTATTGTGATAGAGATTATAAGCGATTTGTGACTATAATGAGGTTTTTTTACTATATATAAGTCTGTTGCACAAAATTGGGTGCTTATATAGAGGTGTGACTATATGGGGTGTGACTATAGAGAGGTCTGACTGTACCGGGATAAGTCTTTATTGATTTGCGATCATAGATATGATATATGCATAATTGAAGTGAAAGGATATAGTCTCAGAAATAGACAAGATGTTATCTGGGTATCAACATAAGATATTTCGTATTTAATCCATGGCATTGGCTGACGGTTTCCCGGGCTTAATAATGTAAGTGGGCATTAATGTGAAAGTGACTATCATAGAAGGATTTGCCTGATCGGTTAACTATTATCGGTCTATTTGTGATATCCTTGATAACGAACTTATAAATTATATAGGCTTAAAGTATTATCATTTTTATTAATATTAGAAAACGAAAAAAATTTTGTTAAAGAAGATTACGTGTTAACAAATATGTACGAAAGAATTTATCATATAAAATTAGAGAATATGGGATAAATTTATTATTAATAAATTCGAATTCATCAAGGGTTTAATAGGAGAATAAAATTAAGTGAACTATTCACTAACTTTTAAGCTTTTAAAAAAAAATTCTATCTCTATCTCGACCTTTATCAAGATGATTCAATCTTTAGCTCATGGAAATAATTTTGTTATTAATATTTTAAATATAATACTCAGATTATGTAGATAAGAGTATTAGATTAAGTTTTTGCATTATTAGGAAGTTTAGCGGTATGTACAAAGCTATCTAGATTTAGATCTTACATGTAATGTCTCAATTTTCCTTTTTTTTTGATCGATTATTTCAGCATGTAGAGTTTTCGTATAGTTAATATGTGACTAGGACTTTGAGAATAGTAAAAGTAATCTTTTTTAAGTGAAGTTTTGGGTTTAACGATTATTTTTTATTATTCTTGCACAGTGTTTATAGACATTCTTTCAAAGGTAGTGTGGTTTCTATAGTGATTTTTGGTAGTAAATGCAATTTAAATTGTAAGTTATAAGTAAGCTACACAAGCTAGTAATCTAAATAAGTGAAAAAGGTAAAGCGTCGCGCTAATGCTGTGAGTCTTGTAAATTAAATAAGCTAAAGTAATGTGATATCTTAAATTACTTACTAAATCTTTGTTCAAATTACTTATTAAACCTTTGCTCAAATTATTTTTTATACCAGTGTTATAAGTGGTGCTTCGCGCCACACATCTTAGTTAATAATTTTTTTAACTATAATAGATTTTACTAACTATTGCAGTGCATACAGTATGCAATTAAATTATACTTAGACTGTTTGAAATTGCAATTTCGTTTAAAGTTCTCCCTCCATTTTCAAGAGCTCCCCTTTGAAATTAAACAGGCCAATCAGAACGTTCATTATGTCTGAGATTCCAATAAGTCATGCTTATAAGCCAACCAATAATAGTGTGGTTATTTTTGAAATATAATATAATGTTTGTTTAAATTGACCCCCTCCCCACTGTGTTAAAGCTTCATAAGTGAATTAAATGAAATTATAATTTAAATGGCCTTATTATAATTTCTAACTATGAGTTACTGTAAAAAATTCTGGTACAGAATTCGTATTCCAGTGATTATAGTATGTGTTAATTTAGTTTGTATCGGAATTATGTGATTTCGATCATGAAAATTCCGTCACAGAATTTACTTACCATTCTGGTGAACGAAGTACATATTTGAATTAGTTTGCATTAAATTATCATAAAAAATCTTGTTATGAAACTTACTTGCTATCTACACAGTATGTGGTTAAGGTTAATATAGTTTGCATTAAAATTGCATGATTTCTATCGTGAGTTATTAAAAAATTTGTTACAAACTTTATTTATTTTTCTAGTAACACATAGTTGTGTTGATTTAGTTTGTATTGGAATTATTGTAATTTCTATTTCTTATTCACTAATGCGCAATATACAATAGTAAGTTTGGAGTTGATTGTATTGAAATTTCATAATTCTTATCATAATTTAGTGTAAAAAATTCTGTTGTAAAACTTGCTATCTTGTGATTACAAATATGAGATTAGTTTGCATTAGATAATTGTGACTTCTACTATGAGTCGCTATAAAAAATTCTGTTACAGGGCTCATTATTTTTATAAATACTGCGTGTGGTTAACTTGCATTGGAATTATCATGATGCTAAAGAATCAGAAATGGGCAAGGAAATTACTTGTTATGAAAAAATCACTTCACATTCATGTAATTAGTAGTAAGTATATTATTATTAATTGTTGCATAGTGGTTTAGCTTTTTACATAAATTAATTTGCCTATCTATACGGTAGAGTAACCAAAAGTAAAAATTCAGGTTCTCACCTTAATGAATTAGCCCATAATTATAATACAATCAATTCCTGGTCATTTTATTATTTCTATTATTCTCTATAACAATAACCAAACATTGTTACTGTAAAAACACTAAAAAAATGCACAATATTGAAAACTGGTAATACATATAGTGAATTAAAATTCTCATAGGGCTAAATTCGTTATTAAGAAACTTAAATTTTACTTCCAGATTTTTATTTTGTTACACTTAAATGATCGTTAGATATGAACATAATGCAGATAAAAAAAATTAAAGATGAATAATTAAATACTATACCCAATCTGAAACTAAACATTCCTTTTTATAAGAATGCTTAAATTTGGTTATGTGTTATAATATGATGTGATTTGTATAAATATGAAAAGTAAACCCCTTAAATGGATTAGTGACATTATCTTGAATAACTTAAATAATTCGATTACTAAATTGTTGTAAACTCAATAACTAAACTATGGCGAATATGTCCCTTATAAAAAATTATTAACTTCAGTTAATAAATGATCATTAGGTTCATATACATACTAAGTCAAAATGAATAAAAATTAGGTTAATTGCTTACCTTAAATATCAGATATTAGATATTTTGACCAATTAAAAATATTTCTATTGTAAAAAAATCTGTTATATAGTATGTAATTAAAATCGTATTAGTTTTGTATTGGAATTATCGTAATTTTATCATGAGTTACTTTTTGAGCATACATTCTATTCTGGTGGACACAGTAAGTATTTAAGTTAGTTTGAATTAAAATTATCATGATGTCTATTGTTAATTATTGTAAAAATTCTGGTAAAAAAATATACTCATTCCAGTAATATACAGTATGTGGTCAAAGTTGAGTTAGTGAATTGAAGTTGCATGATTTCTGCTGTGAGCCACTGTAGCAAAACTTGCTCTTTCAGTGATACATAATGTGTTGTTAAGGTTGAGTTAAGTATGTATTGGAATCATAATTTCTATGGTTAATTACTAAAAAAAATTCTCTAAGATTGTATTAGATTTCTATTAAGCGTTACAGAATAGCAGAGTCTTTTTCAATTTTTAACAACCGCCCTACCTTATTTAGTGCTTCAAGGGTGCATCGATTGTAGACCGG
The DNA here is from genome assembly GCA_003550325.1 of Gigaspora rosea. Lineage (NCBI taxonomy): Eukaryota > Fungi > Glomeromycota > Glomeromycetes > Diversisporales > Gigasporaceae > Gigaspora > Gigaspora rosea. The sequence continues at coordinate 117,755 of QKWP01001639.1, forward strand.
ATTTGCATGAGGAGAGTGTCTCCCTGCATTTAGAATACAAACTAAAAATTCCAATCATAGAACATGATTAAAAATTTGCTTTGTGTTCGCAAAGCGGAAGGTGCTCTCCTCATGCAAATCTGGGCTATACTTGATGCATTCTCAATGCACTAAAATTAGGTAGGACAAATATTAACAATCGAAAAAGACTCTGCTTTACAAAGACTTACTATTTTGATGGCAATTTTATATATCAAGATTTCTACTTTGTGTTTGCAAAGCAGGAAGATGCTCTCTCCTCATGCAAATCCAGGCTATATTTGACACACCCTGACACACTAAAATAAGATAGAATGGCTGTTAAAAATCAAAAAACCTCTACTTTACAGAACTTTGATGGTGACAGTACACCAAATTATCATGATCTCTATCATGAAATAATGTAAAAATTAGCAAGGATCTTGCTCACTATCCCGGAGATCATAGTATAGAATTAAAGTTGAATTAGCTTGCATTGGTATTACTGTAGAAAGTTCTATTACAAAACCTACTTGCCATTCCAGTACACATAGTATCCAGTCAAGGTTGAGTTATTACCGTAAAGCATCCTATTTTGTTATTCTAGTGGAAAGGTCATTGAGAGGTTATACACGTATAAGTAATATGCATGGTTCTCTGTAATTTTCTCTTAGGTATAATTTTATTTGTAAAGCATAATGTTTGCTTATTTCTGTTGAAAACTAGATGGATTGCTCTTATTCATTGTTAATATTCGGTATTTCTAATTCATATAATTTAATATCTGTGAAAAAGTTATTATACAATGGTTTAATATAAAATGAATAATCATATAATTTTATATAAAAAATTTCAAATTACCCTGATTTGTATAATTATTGTTAAATGAAATAAAACTACTTTTATACAGCGAATCAATATTCATTTGCATATCTTCATTTTTTATATTTTGTAATTTTTTATCCGATTCCAATAATTCTGATAAAATGGTTTCGTTACTTTGCCATTCAATTCAACAAAAATTTCGTAAACTTCTTTTGCAGTTGGTCGTTTTTCCGGATCTGTATGCCTACAATTCTTCAAGTCTATATAGCACATTGCAGTATTTTCGTGAATAGGTGGTCGCAAACCACCACATACTTGGATCTGAAATTGTATTTTAGATTGTAACATGGAATCTTGCTCAAAAGGTACAGGTTTACCATATAAAATTTCCCACATAATTATACCAAAAGAATAAATATCAGATGCTTTATTATGTGGTTGTTTGTTCAAAACTTCAGGAGCGATATAGGTAAAATTCCACAAACTCCATCAGATTTTGATTTTAATTCAATATTGGCAGTTATCGAAAGTCCTAAATTTGCGATGTATGCACTTTTTAAATTATTTAGTAGTATATTTCCGCTATGTAAATCCCGATGAATAAGATCATAAGAATGAATTATCTGAAGATCTGATGCAATACATTGTA
>QKWP01001640.1:0-56590 GCA_003550325.1 Gigaspora rosea
TTAGACCACTTAGGAGAATTGAACACAAAATTCAAACAATAGAAAAATCATATAAAGGATTCAAGTACTTATCCATATTTGATAAGACTGAAAGAAAGATAATAGCCCAAAGATTTGGAGAAAACCCAACAATATTAGAATTATCCGAGGACAACACAATACCACATAGATTCCAGAACACTATATTTGAATTTGAAATTCACAAAAGTTCCACAAATAAACTAACGTACCTCAAACTCCGCCCATCTAAAGATCAAACACAGATCAACGGTACAACCAAAGGAAAACAAACATGGGAATTCCTCCATAAGAATTATTCGAAATTACCCCTAATTTAGTAATTCCCGACAACACAAGAATCCGACCACACTGTGCAATACTATAGCCTCCTAGACCATGACCCATTTGGGGATGGGTACTGTACATCACGAGGTTACCCGATTTTTCCGATTTTAATTAAAATTGATTGATATTAGATTATGGAGATAGAGAGTGGTTTATATATAGCAAAAATCGCATTACAGACAACTTTTATTTAGTGAATCAGACCCGGTTTAGATAGTCGTTTGTTATATTTTCGTGTTTTTGTCTTTGTCGTCTCGCTTTGTTTTGTCCGGACGGATCCGAGTTACATATCGGGTAGTCTTGTGATGTAGAGAGGAAATAGCCAACGGAAAGTGCAAATTTTGTCTATTCCGGATCAGCCCGGCGAAGAATCCAAACCGAAAATATGCAAAACTAATGTTTAAATCGATCTTGGTGCACTTGGTGCACTAATTAAAAATAACAGGAATGAAATTTTACGTATAAAAAACATCGCCATAACCCTATAGCCTCTATCGTTAAAGTCCTAATCCTAAATTTTTATCTCACGCACTTAATTTATTTACAAAATCGGATTTCCTTCTTTGGTTTGCATTACCCGCGCAAATAAGTAAAATGGGCTTTAACCGACTCCCTTATTTGGGAGATAAGTCGCAAATTTTTACGAAGCAAGACTTGTGTTCAACCCTTTTTAGGATATTAAAAAAAATTTTTTGGAAACAATTTTACTATACTACTTGCTAATCCTTAACTCAGAACAACTTTGACTTTAATTTGCCGCCCTTCCAAATGAGGAAATTAAGAAATGGGTTGGTAATATTGGTCTGTAAAATTATGTACGTTGTGAAAGGCTCTGCGCCAGGCCTTTTTTTTTATTTGTTTGCTTAGGATATTTTCCCACTGTTTATATTGTTATGATAGTATTATTTCTCCTATCATTACGCATTGTTTGTTAGAATTCTGCATAGCCCAAATAGAATAGCAATTTGCCGCAGCGATTCCGGTATAGCACATGGTAACTGCGCGTGCCAGGGACACAATCCAGTTTCTGCCCTTGGCATTTCGCTGCTCATGTTTGTTTATTACCTTTTTCACTAAACAATGAGCGCATACCAGTTCTTGCGCCCAGTATTTCGCCGCTACTATTTGTTTATTTCCTTCTTCGTAAAAAATAGATTTTGCACTTGATAGCTCCGCCCACTATAGCCCCAAAGTAGTTTTCGCCCTTGGCATTTAGCTGTCAATGTTTGTTTATTTCCTTTTTCTCCAAACAATGTACTTAGTCTAAACTTGGCATCGTTAACACTATGGTACTGGCACTAAAGATGCCTGGCGAATGACGAATCATTTGTCATTGACGAATGACGAAACCATTTCGTCAGGTGACTTCCAATTGACGAATTGACGATTGACGAAACCCCTGACGATTGATGAAGCATTGACGAAACCTATGACGAATTGACGAAACCTATGACGAAACCTGATGAGTTATATTCATACAAGATAGAGTTAATTACCGCGTTTATAAAAATTAAGAAGTGTTTCAATAACCCGAAAAAGGGTCTAATATAGTTTTCACCAACAAAAGAATATAACCTAATTAACCTTTTAGGCAATTCCATAGGAAAATCGCGGTCAATAACGGTATGAGCTAAAAAAAACGATGTTTTAACATAATTAATAGCAGCGATAGAGAATCAATATAGGTTGGATAACAATATATGGGACCCCACAGCAAAAGGGTGCAATGAGTCAACCAATCAGATTTTGAGATTTTATAATATTAATTTGTTTCTGATTTTTTTTTTTGTCTAAATCTTTTTTTTATTTATCAAATATGTTAATAAAAAAATAAGCAATTTTAATTTTTTTTCGCAATTAAGTAAAATTAATCATGTGATGATCTTTAAATGTGATTTTCTCAAAATCACATAATTGTCTCATTGCACCCTTTTGCTGTGGGCGATCCCATATACAATTTAAGATACCCATTACATTCCCGTTATTCATCGTGATTTTACTTATTTACAAATAAACAAATCAAAAAGGAAATTAAATTTTGTAAATAAACAAAGCGCATAAAGATAAAAGTTTAGGGTTAGGGTGTTAGCTTTGGAGACTACAACGATAGATTGGTGCTCATTATATGTAATAATTTCGTTCTCGTCATTTTTAATTATGCACCAAGGTTGATTTAAACATTGTTTTTCAAGTATCTTCACTTCTCTTCCTCCTTCGCATGTGTTAGAAATCGATGAAAATAAATTTTGACTATTCCGAATCAACCCGACATAAATTTGTGCGAAGAAAGAAATAAGAAAAAAGCCAATGAAACCTTATAATAAATAACATTCTTTTGAAACAATTTAAGGTTTAGTGTATCCAAGATCATTATATAGAAGCTTGTTGTTTAATTACTGGCTAAATCGGTTGCCAATGTTTCAACAATCATTAGAGGTTTCGTCAAGGGTTTCGTCAATTCATCATAGGTTTCGCCAATTAGTCATAGGTTTCGTAAATTCATCATAGGTTTAGTAAATCATCGAGGGTTTTATCAATCATCAAGGTTTTGTCATGACAAACCATGACCAATATCAAGACAATTCTCATGACACTTACGCCTTGAGGTATAGGAAGCCACTTCTGACTTTCGCCCCAAAAAATAAGGTCATAGTGATATCATCATAGGTCAGAAGCAAATTCAATAGAGATATTAGAGTTAGTTTAAAATTCATGTATTTATTAATAGGAGAAAAGTATATAAGACCCCTTTTCGCCTCAATAAAGATTAATTCCAAAATGATGAGTTCTAACCTTCGAAATAAGAGTAGAAGCATTAAAAAGATTTCCTTTGTTCTTTTATCCAAAATTGTTATAATAAATCGCTTATTGAATTTATCTTGTTCCGTAAAATATTTGTTATTCTAGTTAAAGTTGTGTCTAGAGATGGACACCATGCACATGACTGTATGCATGCATTAATTCTGGCTAGCATTAAGAAATTAAATCATAACTTTGATCAAAACATGCATGCATACAAAAAATGCATGTGCATGTGCATACTAAAATGAAATTTTGTATTTGCCCATCTCTAGTCGTGTCATTAAGTTGTGACTTCGTAACCCATGTTTCGAACCCAGTTCAGTTTAAAACCCAATTAGAGAAAGAAAAAATGAATTAATCATTTTTATATAAAACATCAGTTGATTAAACCCTTTAATTACTTGATTTATCAAACAATTAATCACTGCCATACATTAATCTAATTTCACCCTTGATCACATGACAATAATTAATAATATTAATGAACATATTCAAACCTTCAACCTTTCTTACTCTACGAATAAAGAGAAGAATTATATATAGAGTGGAATTAGAACTGCCTCGAGAAGAACCATATACAAAAAATAAAAGATATACTTAGCTTCACTTGACCATGCCGAGCAAGGCCTTAAAGAACCTTGAGACCTGGACCTATCTACCATGTTTCATTCTGCCTACCAATTTGAGGATTGAGAGACTTGCAAGCAGTAAAAAAAATTTGAAATTTTTTTTTGTTCTTTAGGAACATAAAATATTAAATTTATGTTCCCAAAAACTTTTTAATGTTCCTATAACTAAATTTCTTTTTCTTTCTTTCTCTCACTCTCTCTCTCTTCTCTCTCTCATGCAAAAAAACTATTTCTATAGGGAACATAAATTATAACTTTTATATTCCTAATAGGGAACATAAATTCTAAATTCAGTGTTCCTAAATTTTTTTAAATGTTCCTGGGAACACTGGTAACATCAAAACTTTAACACTGCTTGCAAGTGTAAAGAACATTGGTTTGATTAAATAGTGGTACTGTTAAAGTATTTTATCTATTACTATAACAAACTAAATTCGTTAACATTTTTAGATTAAAATTTATTATTATTATTATTCTCCATTTTTTCTATATCTCAACCCTATTGTTATAGAAATTATTAATTTTCTCCAATATAATATTTTAATTACCTATACTAAAATAGAAATTTTTGAGTAGCTTAGTAGCTTAAATATTGGAAAAAACTAGATTTATAGTATATATACAGTAAATACAGTGCATACGTAGAAGATATAGCGCATACATAGTAAAATATAGCGAAAGCACTAAAAATTTTATACATATGCTATTATAATTTTAAAATATATATAAATTCTTCAAATTTAATAAAGTAAAAATAAGATTTCTATTACTAAAATTAATCATACTATAATAATAATAAATAAATACTTAATTTTGAATTCAACTTGTAACATTAATAAACCTTTCGCAACTCAATTCGACCAACTAAATTGACTTGTAACCTCAAAAGTAGTTTTATTAAGACTCAAATTCTGTATAACAAGATCGTGTTAATTTTTCAAAATTATACATGTAACTTATATCGGCTACTGATTGATTTATAGTAAAAGCCTTTTAGTTAAAATATATATTTGAAAAATGTTGTTTCTTTTAGATACTACTATCCTTGCTAGTTGATTTAAAACTCACTTTACCCTTCAAATTAAACTTTTGTACTTGTAGGAAATCTTAAACTTACATATATCGATATCACCTGATCAGAAATATTTGCCTATTTTAAACTCTATAATATACATTTTGATCACACATCTATCTATATCATATCTTATTATTATTTTATAGACCAAATTAGCATCACTAGTATTTGTGTCTTTATATTATTGTAGTGATTTAGTGATAGAGCATTTTTTTACTTTCTACATATTACATATTTGGCACTTATCAATTTTGTGACCTATACATTAATTAGGGTTCTGCAATTTGATTTGATCTTCAAATATTTGAATCAAATATTTGATCAAATTCAAATTTGACTATATTTGATTTAATCAAATTCAAATATGGCCAAATTTGATTTGATTTGACAAATATTTGATTTGATTTGAAAATTACTATTCAAAATTCAAATTTAAATCAAATTCAAATTCAAATATTTGAATCAAATCAAATTCAAATCAGAGTCAATTTGATTTGATCAAATTCAAATTGATATAATATTTGATTTGATTTGAATTTGAGGAAGCCTAACATTAATATATTATGACAGGGTGAAACCTGAGTCACCAGCTAGTAAAACCTGAGTTTATTAGTAAAATCTGAGTTTTTTAAAAAAAATAAGTAGCATCTGAGTTTATTAAAAAAAAATAAGTAGAATCTAATATAGATGTTTTATCCCAAATCTAAATTTGTCCCAATTGTCAATTGGGATGGCCCAGATGTCAATTTGTCAATTTTACAGCCAAAAATAAAAATTGGCCTAAACTGATCTCTTACTTTACTTTAATTTTACCCTAACCCTAAATTTAATTTGGCCCGATTGTCATCTGGGAAGATTGACATCTGGGGCACAATATAGATAGGGTGAAATTCGCTATTAAGCAAAAATTGCTTTAAAACTTTGAGCGAAGATATTTTGACAACTACCTGATTAAATTCGATGAAATTTTTTTTATTTGAATTCTATAAACCTATAGATTTTAAAAGAAAAAATTTCATCGAATTTGGTCAGGTGATTATCAAGATATCTTCGCTCAATTTATAGAAAAAAATCAAAACGTCTATCAAAATAGAAACTGCGCTAAATTTTTTTCTAAAACTTTGAGCAAAAATATCTTGACAACCACTTAATCAAATTTAATGAATATTTTTTATTTGGATTCTATGAAACTATAAAATCAAATAAAAAAAGTTTCATCAAATTTGATCAGGTGGGTGTAAAGATATCTTCACCCAAAGTTTTAGAAAAAAATTTGACACAGCTTCTATTTTGATAGATGGTTTGATTTTTTCTATAAATTGAGCGAAGATATCTTGACAACTACCTGATCAAATTCGATAAAAATTTTTTTATTTGAATTCTATAAATTCTTAAATTTCAAATGAAAAAATTTCATTGAATTTGATCAGGTGATTGTTAAGATATCTTCGCTCAAAGTTATAGAAAAAAACAACCCTTCTATCAAAGTAGAAGCTGCACCAAATTTTTTCTAAAACTTTAGGTAAAGATATCTTGACAACCACTGATCAAATTTGATAAAACTTTTTTATTTGAATTTTATGGTCTCATAGAATTCAAATAAAAAAATATTTATCAAATTTGATCAGGTAGTTGTCAAGATATCTTTGTTTAAAATTTTAAAAAAATTTGGCACAGCTTCTATTTTGATAGACATTTTGATTTTTTTATAACTTTGAGTGAAGATATCTTGATAATCACCTGACCAAATTCAATGAATTTTTTTTTGAAATCTATAGGTTTGTAGAATCCAAATAAAAAAATTTTTATCGAATTTGATCAGGTAGTTGTCAAAATAAGATATCTTTGCTTAAAGTTTTAGAACAGTTTTTGTTTAATAGCGAATTTCACTCTATCTATATTAACAATTACTTATTTTTTTTAATAAACTCAGATTTTACTAATAAACTTAGGTTTTACTAATAAATTAGATTTTACTAATAAACTTAGGTTTTATTAATAAACTCAGATTTTCTTATTTTTTTTTTTAAAAAACTTAGATTTACTAGCTGTTGACTCAGGTTTTACTTTGTTGTAATATATTTATACCTACTTCTCCATAACCCATAACCAGTTAGAGCTTTAAATTAGTACTATTGTTTATATTGTTTATTACTCTTCCAATTCAACATTACATCACTACTGTAACAACATACAAATTTATACATATTAGATGTCCACATATTTACATACACACTATAAGATAGATATGGGTATTATACTGGTATTATAGCGCAGTTAAGTATTTTGGCTAATAATACATAACGTATTGATCAGAATTGAATAATTTTGATACTATTGGATTTGTTACATTAAGGCAAATCAAATGGTACCAAAATCATTCTATTCTAATTACTAGATTATAAGATATTGTTAATTAAAAATACAAATTAAAAAAATTATAATACAGGATACTAATTATGGCATACATACAATTTTTCATAATTTATTGTGATCTATTAATTAGAATTGAATGATTTTGATACTATTTGATTCATCTCATTGAGATGAATCAAATAGTACTACAATCATGTGATTTTGACTGATAACTCTCGATATATCATAATTAAGCTGTGCAAAGCAAATTTTAAAATTAATATAAAATAATGAATAACTCTTGGTAAAACAGTCTGTATTCAATAATTTTATCTTCAAAATGTTCACCTTTAAAGGCAATTCCAACAATCCCAAACTCGCTAAAATCTAATCACAGAATCATAGGATCACTAAGGTTTTTGTATAGTTTTCGATAAAAATTTGATTAGTTAAACTTATCTATTTTTATTAAAACAATAATAAAACCTTAATGATTTTGTGATCTAGTGATTGGATTTTAGCAAGTTTTGGCTTGTTGGAATTGCCTCTTCAAGATAGACATTAATGGTAGTAAAATTATCAAAAATAGACTGTTCTACCAAGAGATATCCATTATTTTATATTAATTTTAAAATTTACTTCGCATATCTTATTTTGGTTAAATTATAATATCTTAAAAAGTTTTGATCAGAATAATATAATATTGGTACCATTCGATTAATCTAGATGAAACAAGTCAAATAGTGCCATAATTACATGATTCTGATTAATAGTTCATAAGATATTGCTGTACACTACAATACTTTTATTGCTATAATACCTATATTTGCTTTAAATATTATTTTAATAGTAAATCTTATGATCCATTAGTCAGAATTCTATGTTTTGGTACCAATCGATTTATTTTACCGAGATGAATCAATTGGTACCAAAATTGTAGAATTCTGATCAGTAAATTATAAAATATTAGTAGTGTATTATAATTAGCAGTGTGCTATAATAGAACCTCGAAAATATATATAGATAGATCAGGTTAATTATAAAATTATCAAAAATAAAAAGATCTGTATAAAAAACTCAAAAATAAGCAAAATTACTATTCATAGAAAAGATTTGCATAAAAATATCAAAATAAGCAAACTAATACTTGACCTATCTATGTATATTTTGGGACCTGCTATAATATCCATATCCACCTTACAATTCAAAATTGTAATTAGGCTGTTTGAAGTTAATTTTTCAGTTAATATTACCCCAGCTAAAGTCTCTTCCACAAAATAAATGGCCAATTAAAACATTGAATAACTCTTACCAATCACCTTATTTATATTAATCAATAAATTGGCTCATTTTTATATATTTATTTAATTTGTTCAGTTCATTTTACTTTTTAAAAAACTGTTTAATCCTTGAAGCTCTTTTAATTTCTTTTTAATTTCTTTAAAATTAGAAAAAAAACTTACTGAGAGGTCTGGAAAATTATATAAACTGAAGAATCAACTTCAAATGCCTTAGATACAATCTAAAGAAATTGCAGATTGTTAAATAATACTAAATTATAATTTTAAAAAATCCTCTTGAAAGTTCCTAGTATAGACTTATTTTTTTTTAGAACTTTTTTGAATTTTTGTAATATATAATTCGATACCTAAGCTTAATGTATAACTAATACTTAATAAATTTTAAATAATTTAAAGTAGATTTAATAGTAAATAAAGATATGTATAATTCTTAGTATATAATTGATAATGTAACTATCATAAGAAAGAGCTTGGTACTGTTATGTTGAGTTAAGCTACGATGATAATATTATAAGAAACATAAACTTGATAATTCAAATATATATGATTTATTAGACATTTAGGGGAGCATTATTTATCATCAGATTTCTAGAGTAGAGGAGAGTCAGAAAATTATCAGGTCCTAATAGGAGATAATTTTTAATTAGCTAAAATTATTAAAATTTTTAAAAATTTTAAATTTAATATTAAATAATTTTTGAACCAGTGATCCGTTTTGGATAATTTTACTACCAAAATGTTAAATAAATATACTTAATATTTGAATATTTATAGAACATATTTATAAAAAAAATCCAATTAATTTTTGCTTATATATTGTTTAAAAATCGCAAAGTTGATTAATTTTTTAAAAAAAATAAAAAATTAAAAATTTTTAATTTTGGCTCAATAGAATAATTCTAACAAGCCAAAAATTATCAAAATCCAATTACAAAAATCTGAGATTATTATAGGTTTGTATTGCTTTAATTATATTATTTTTGTATTTATTAAAAATTATTATTAAAGATTTTATAAACTTTAATATTGAATAACTTCTGAACCAATAATCCATTTTAGATGATTTTACTACCAAAATGCTCATCTCAATAAGACGATTCTAATGAACCTAAAATCGTTAAATTCTAATCATGGGATCCCAAGATCATTATAATTTGTGTTGTTTTTAATTGATTTAATATATTTTATATTAAAATAACACAAATCTATAATAATTTCAGGATTCTGTAATCAGAATTTAACAATTTTAGGATCATTAGAATCATTTTATTGATATGAGCATTTTGGTAGTAAAATTATCTAAATGGATCACTGGTTCAGAAGTTATTCAATATTAAATTTATAAAATCTTTTAATAATATTTTAATATATGCAAACATATATAATTAAAGCAATACAAACCTATAATAATCTCAGGATCCTGTGATTGGATTTTGATGATTTTGGGCTTGTTAGAATCATCTCATTGAGATGAACATTTGATAGTAAGATCATCCAAAAAGGGTTACTGGTTCAAAAATTATTTACTATTAAAATTTATAGATTTTTAAAAATTTTAATAATTTTAGCCAATCAAATTGTATTATTTAATGATCAAGTAGAGGGAAGTGAGGTAGCCTCTTAGTGGCAAAAAATAAAATGTAAATGGTGCTCCCCTTATATATTACAAAAAGAAAGTCCATTTTAATTTTACAAAATGTCAATATAGAAATCTTAATGCTTGCCGCAGATTTCACATTTGTTTTAAAGCATAATGCTTACAAATTTGTGTAATTATATGCAATTAGTTGCATTAGTTTAGCCTCAAAAAAATATGATAAATAATAATGCCTAATACTACCAGAGGTAAGATCAAGCATAACTATAACAGTACAATTTTGGAAGAAAAATGGCAATTTAAAGAATCAGACAATATGAAAATAAAAAAGACATAAGATAAAATCATCGATTACAATGTCCAACTTCACAATTTTATCTTTTCATTATTGTATAATATTTAAAGCCTTTTTTTTGTTAATATCAACATTGTTTATAAGCCAAATAGGGATATTCCTTATTACTTAAATTCTGATAAGCTATAGTGTGGGACAGTTTAAGATATCTATTTTTTTAAAAAAAGCACCAAATCTGTGATTGTGTAATCAAATATGATTGGCTAATTTTTGTGTAATGAATTCTAATTGGTTAAAAGTATAACAATTTTTTTATATATTAAATGCCAAAATTTTTAATTATATATAAACTTAAACTCTAAAAACTTTTTAATTTATAATTAAAATAAAAATCTATTCTAACAGAATTGTAGCTTAGACTAAAAGCAACAAATATGCATGACAAATTTTTTTCAAATTATTTGTTTTTAAGTTATAAGAATTTTTATATTTTAGATATATAAAAAAGATATCTTTAGCTGTCCTGTACTGTAGCTAATTCAATTTTGGTTATATAATAAATTTTTAGGGATGTTAATAGTTCAGTTTTGGACCAATAAGACTGCAATTTGAATCAAACTACTATAAAACTAAACTATTATAAAATCAAACTATTATAAACTAGCATGGGGAACTTTCGAATCCGATATATTCTGGTGTAGATATGGTATAGTATTGTAAAAATCAAAATATTTTCGTATAAGTAAACTAACCAAAAATACATATCAACACCGTATTTAACACTGGTCGAAATCAAAAATATTACCCTAATATCATCTAAAAATTGCCTATTAAGATTGCAGGCTGATATGATGTTGGTTAATAACAAGAGAAATTGTAAATCAAATTTGTAAATTTACGTAATTTAATGATTCAATTATACATGTTTTTTTAAAGATTAAGAATAGGGTGCTCTCAAACGACTTAATCAATAGATCGATGTATAAATTTAATTAATAAAAATTAGCTCAGCAGTGGCCATCTTTTTACTTTGTAGAGCTGTGCCGATTGGTTAGACTTAACATAGAGTGAGTTTATTCAGTATTTTATTTAACCGTTGGAATCACCCTGCACCAATACTGAACAGAGTGATTATCGATCCTGTGCAACAATTTTAACCCAATACACTATTAATCAACGAATCAAAAATCTTATTAAAATTTATAATCGAGTATGTAAAATGTAGTTATATCTGTCATTACGAATGTTAAAAGACAAAGTGCTTTGTATAATAGTTCTATATGTAAAATCTAGTGCAATTAACTTTCGTATCTTAGATAAATTTTCTTTGCGAAATTTTCTATTACTTTTTAGTACAAGTTGCAGTTATAAAATTATTATGTACAAGCGCCTTAGTGATAGGTAGGGGAATAGATTTTGATTAGTAAAAAAATGGGTTACGTGATGGTAGTTTAATATGTCAAAGGACAAATTAATTAGTGGGAAATTATTTATCTGATTAAGAGTACAATTAACAACAAATGGAATCCAGACCTCCTTTTTTTTCATTGATTGACTTGAATAAATAACTGTAAAAGGTATTTATTCACCATAACCGCAAATAAAAAAAAGGAACGTTTCGGTTTTATTTCGTTGCAATAAATTCTGTAAAGAAATAGAATTTAGAATTGTCATAGGTTGTGTTTTATCCTTTTGTTGATCCATCGTTTTCTTTTTTTTCTTGTAAAACAATTACAGTACATCAATTACAATCAATATTATTATACAATTGAATTTACCTTACCAGTTATTTTTTATTTTTTTTTTTTTTTTTTTTTTTTTTTTTTTTTTTTTTACATATATGACCATGTATATAAAGTATAAATATCGGTATACATATAATATGAATTTATTATCATTAATAATAAATATTCGAACGACTGAACCCAATCATTGGATTACTATATTCAATGCTTTGCCTTAATCTTAAATAAACATTAAAATGTAAGCTGCTGGATAATACGAGTAATATAAAATGTTGAAAAGTTGTATCTGAATCTGATGTTACGGGGAGAAAACGACGTTCCTTATTTTATACGATGCAATTGATGACAAAAGGCGACTCGCCAGAGGCGTGACTTGGTGATTTAACACGATTTATTATAAATATAAGGGGGTTACGAGGGAAATCTGACTTTATAATTATATATGAAGTTCAGATATCAGATAATCCGAAGATTCCTGCTCAGACGAAGAGCCGAAACAACCTTCTTTTATACTTTACAAATATTATGGGAATCGCTAATCTAACATTATAGAATCTTATGGAAACTACGAGACTAAAATCATACGATACTCTATCTACGACGCTATCATAATATGCGTATTATACGATAGATTGTAATCATTCCGCCGTAAGCCGAACCCCGAGCATGCATGATCGATTATGCAGATTAATTATATGCAGATCGATTGGATATGCATGATTGATTGTCATCTGAAACGTGGCGCAGTGTACTTTAAATGATCATCCTATATTTGGAATGTCACGTTTACCCCGTGACACTGAATACTTGATTGGATGGTATTTTTACATGGTATACTACATAGAGGTGCGATCCATTATTTGTTTTTTGCCTAAATTAGATTTAATTTATGCCGAAAACAGATAACGGATCGCATCTCTAATACTGTAATATTTATAAATTCTTGCATGAATCATATGGGCGAAAATGTTCAATTTCAATAGCTTCTTAACATGAGTAATAAGGGTGCTATAAGCAAAATAGACTTAAACAAACTTGTGAATTATTTGTTATAAACATAAATCCGTTATTGGATGTGGAAATCCAATAACAGCGTATCTGACTTTGAATTTAATGTACTTGACAACCTGGCCCCTTTGTGAGGCCCAGGCTAGCACATTAATTCATAGCCAGATACTTCTTTTATTTGTCATGCAAAATGATCATCCCGTGATCCTTTGGATCAGTATTATCATTTCTTATGCCAAATAAATCTGTTATTTAATGCTACACATCCAATAATTATTATTATTTCATCAGAAATTATAAGCCCGATTATGAATCGCTTATGAATTTTTGTATGTATATAACATGATTGTTTATAATTTTTATACCTGAATGTGATCTAATTACTTATAAATTTTTGTGCACAAGTTATGTACTGATTGTTATCATTATATAAGCTAATTTTTAATAATCACGGTGTTTAAACTGGATATTTTCTCCGAGATGTATCAAAGCTTTACAAAGTGGGATTAACTAAATATATCAGATAAAGAATAATGGTTTGGTAAAGAATTACTAAGGCATTTTTCAAAACAATTTAATTCATGAAACCATAGATTGTTTTTCATGATCAATTTGCCCTTTTATACAAATTTTATCTAAATAGTTTAGCCTATACTTGCTGTCTTATATGTTTTTAATAATTCTGTAAATAGCCTTTATTCAGCCAGTTGCAACAAGAATTGATCATAGTCGATTTATCACATGGAAATTTACATTACCGTTATATAAGTTGTACTATTTTCATTTTAAGTTTAACAAAGACTACAGCAGGTGGAAGATTAACAATTTATTCCTACTGTAAAATCAGATTTCATTAGGCACACAATTATAAGTTTAGTATAGAACGAAACTTAAATATTGATTAGTATTGTAACTTAACAAAGAAAAATTGCCGTGTCACATTACTATGCTGCATTATTTATTTTTCATGGCCTTAGATTTTATTAAATTATAAATACATCGATAATAAAGGATATTCAAATTAACAATATTTACGCGAATAAAAATGCTGTAAAATAATCCTAATGAAACATTATGTAAAGATAAATGCTAAAACTTGGGTAGTGGTTTATCATCAATGGTTGATTAAAAAATAGTAAATTTTCATTAATATAATTGAACAATATCATTTCATCAATTTATCGAGAAAATTAAATGAGATAATCATGTAAAGATACTGTTAAAAACTAAAATTTAGATAACTTGCTTTAAATATATCGATTAATAATCTTTATACTAGCGATTAAATGCAAATGAATTAAAAGATATTTATTATGATATCTCATGAATTAAAAAGTTTATTTTAACTATTTTAATCATTATTTATATTTATTTGCCAAATTAATAATAGAAATTATAACGAAGCCAATGAATCAAATAAGTTCTTGTGCATTTAAATCATTTTAATAGAGCAACAGGGAATAATTCTATTATGTAAAACTTGTTAATACTTAAAATTATTACAAGTTCATTTGGAATCACTCACATATAAAATAGGGGTAAATAAGCTACTTCAATATATCTAAAAAACAGAGAATCTTATTTAATTTTTCTGATTAATAATTCAACATAGTAAAAACGTTATTTAAAAAAATCCTACTTATTTTCGAAATACGCAACTTATTTATTAAATTCAAACACCTCAATATTGGAAAGATCTAACTATTATTAGGGCGGCACCCAGTTGTACTACAGTAAGTACCCTGAATAAGTAAAAAAAATGTAATAATAATAATGTTAACTATAATTATGAACAATATTCCTTTTTTAGAAGATTAATAAAAAATAAAATAAAATATTACTGTTGGACAACATGTCCCATCCGCGCAACAAGTGTCTCCCTAAATGCATCAAAAAATGTGATTAATGATATAATGAAATTCATAATTACATTTAAAGCTTAATTAATATTACCTTATTACAGCAACTACGTTCCACACAACAGAATTGTTGTTTCTGAATAAATTGAAATATGTGATTAATGTGACAAAATTAAACATAATGGTTAAGGCTTAAAAAACATGATAATATTTACTGGTATACAAATGCATACAAGATCTGTTGACTAAATAGATCATAAAAAATAATAAAAGATAGTTAGTAGGATCGATATTATTGGAGTTATCATGAATTTTATTTCTCTTAATAATTTTTTAGTATTATGAATTATTATAATGTTTTAAATTAAAATGCAACCAGCTGATGAATGACAAAACAATGGCTATAATGAAAATTGTTAACAGTAATATGCCCTTTTATATCATATGATCAGATAATTTCTTGTTATCTGGATATCAAGCAGGATAATAGCAAAACACGTGACCGAAGGTTTCATGTGTTGCTATTATACTGTCGATGTCCATGATCCGTATATCATGCCAGATAATTGGGTTATCTGGCAGGTATGACGTATACATTTACGGAAAGAATTTATATTAAAATTAATAAAATTTTTCCGCTAAAGTTTACATAGTACCTGCCGGATAAATATGCCAATCAAATTGCCATATCAAATGTAACATGAAAGTTTAAAAATCAGCTTTTTGAAAAAAGATAATTTCGTTTATGTTAAAATTAATCAATGCTTTAATAGTATTTGTGACTTGAGTGTTTTTATCTTTAGAGTGTCATTTTTTCTGTTAAGCTATATACTTACAATGGAACTATTGGAAAAAGAATAATAGCAAATTAATATTATAAATGTAATCGAACATATAAATCATTCGTTAATACAAAATGAGGACTAAAATATATACCGCTTTGTATATCTTTCAAAATTTTCTCCAGGAGAAATTTTTCCAGGGATAAATCTACTATCGGAAATACCATGCAATAAGAAAGTAAACATGAAGACCAACAAAGCGGTGTATATATTTTTCATGGTTCGTGAAAGAATTATGTTGAAGCTTTTTTTTTTTTTTGAGAGTTGTAAAAGTCGTACATTTTTGCGAATAGCATCAAAATATCTTATAAATAACTAATATTATTGTCACATGATTTTCGGTACCCATGTGACTAGTGATCGGGTACGTGTTTCATGTTTAATTAAAAGTAAAAGATAATGATTGCATGAGCGATGAGTAAAGTATGCTGCAAGTGTATTGGTTAAGGCATCGATCCTAAGGGAAAGGTGCTTAACTTTCGATCTGCAATAACTTTGTGACTTTCTTTGTGAATAAACTATACTTTTGTGGTGCTTCTTATCTATGGTCGATAAAAAGCATTTTCATAGTTGTTCGCAAATTAGCCTTACTAGTTTTTTACTAGTTTCTCGCCAGAGCCAATAAATGATTATTAATAACGTTTCATCTTTCGTAAAAAACTTAGTCTAATTATTTGTTAGTTCTAGTAAGAAAATAGTAAGAAACAAAATTTACGATTCACAACGACTGACGAACTATATTATTAATAGATAATATCCATTTGTATTCTAATGTCCTGATTATAAAACCTATTTCGGATTCTAACAAAACATATTCTTTGTCAAATTTTAGTATAAACCATAACCCAAAGCCAACCCTTACCATAACCTTAAATCAGGTTTAATTTTTGATTTATAATTCTGTAATTTATATGTCAGGCCGTTTGAAGTTAATTTTTTGGTTAACATCACCCCCACCCTCCCCCAATGGTCCCCCTGGCCCCGGGTAAAATGAACATATGAAAAAAAATAAAAATAAAGAAATATTATCATTATTTAGAAATTAATTCAATATATAAATTCGATTTAATACTTCGTGCATGATATTACTAGTAGCTGACGTATGTACGAACGTACGTACTTAGCTCTATATATGGGGTCGTCTAAAGCGGATTTAACCAGTATTGCCATAAAAATTTCGCCCCCATGTGATTATTGACCAATAAATGATCATAATTTAGTGTAACGTAACACGATCAGGAAAAATTCAAAACAAACGTCTCGAAACGTTTCTTTTGTCAAAAAAAGCTTATTTCTCTAAAGTATGTATAAGAAACCACTTTTTTGAACTAACAAAAAGTTTTCCTTGAGCGATTTTACTATATAATATCCTAAACCCAAACCCTATCTGGGCACTCACCCTAACCCTAACCTAACACAAACGAACTTAAAAGAATTTTGGTACTTATCACGTGGGGGCGAAATTTTTATGGCGATACTGGGTAAGATGCAAATCTTACGTTTTTGATACTCCTGCACTTACTTTTTCGATACTCCTGTATGTACCCCAAAATTGGGGTCGTTTAAAGCAGGGTGCAATCACGTGA
The DNA here is from genome assembly GCA_003550325.1 of Gigaspora rosea. Lineage (NCBI taxonomy): Eukaryota > Fungi > Glomeromycota > Glomeromycetes > Diversisporales > Gigasporaceae > Gigaspora > Gigaspora rosea. The sequence goes on from QKWP01001640.1 coordinate 17,440, forward strand.
TATGGCGCCAATCAACTTGTTTGTTTTGATCAACCCGGATCAGCCCGACAAAGAAACAAAGAAGAAAAAAAGTGAAAAAATGCAAAAATACAAGAAACGAGTGTCAAAACCTACCTTGAGGCATTAACAAAAAATGTCGGGAAGGCAATTTTACTACAATACTATTCCTAACCCTAACCGCCGCTAACCCTTACCCTAACTTTAATTAAAAAGTCAAAATCATATAACTGTACCCTGCTTTAAACGACCCCCCAAAATTACGTTTACTTTTTTGATGCAGATCTGCATATATACACGTGACTTGTGTTACACAAAGCCCAGTGCATTGTTTTTGCAAAAATAATTTTTGGTTACACGCCGCTAATGTCGTGTAACGTTACACAGGTCTAATTTTGCCCCGTCATTAAGCTTAATGCTGGTGGGCACTATCATGATAATACCCCCGGCGGGGTTAGACATAATTCCGGCCCACCCTAACCCTAAATCTAGGAACCCTAAAAACTAATTGTTCGAAGCAACATCCAATCACAGTACATATACTAGATGCAAATGTCGTTTAACCAGTATATATACTGTGATTGGATGTTGCTTCGAACAATTAGTTTTTAGGGTTCCTAGATTTAGGGTTAGGGTGGGCCGGAATTATGTCTAACCCCGCCGGGGGTATTATCATGATAGTGCCCACCAGCATTAAGCTTAATGCCGGGTTAGGGTACCACTAGATTTAGGGTTATGGTGGGCCGGAATTATGTCTAACCCCGCCGGGGGTATTATCATGATAGTGCCCACCAGCATTAAGCTTAATGCCGGGCAAAATTAGACCTGTGTAACGTTACACGACATTAGCAGCGTGTACCCAAAAATTATTTTTGCAAAAATAATGCACTGGGCTTTGTGTAACACAAGTCAGGTGTATATGCAGATCTGCATCAAAAAAGTAAGCGTAATTTTGGGGTACATACAGGAGTATCAAAAAAGTAAGTGCAGGAGTATCAAAAACGTAAGATTTGCGGGTAAGATCTAAAGCGGAGCAGAATCACGTGATACCTGACCAATCAAGTTAAGAATTTGATGATCTTAAACAATTTTGTTTATTATATTACTACCTAAAACCTATCTAAGGCCGTCTGAAGTTAAGCTTTTGGTTGACATCACCCCTCCCCTTTCTCTTTGATGTCCCCCGGTAAAAATTAAAAAAATAAATACTGCATAACCACGAAATAACGCGATGGGTTTGGGATTAATTCAGGTCGAAACTCGAAATAGCTCTGTGCGTTATTTCGCGGTTAAAATAAAATAATTTAAAAATAAAAAACGAATAAAAAAAAATATAAAAACTTAAAAAATAAATAAATAAATAATAAATAATAAAAAATAAAGCTAAATTTTAATTCCTATTTGCTGTCCTTCTCATATATGTTTATTTCAGTTTGCAATAAAACGATTCAACAACAAAACTGCTGAATAAAGAGCTTCCGAAGTGCTTTTTGTTCGATTGTGAAGAGCTAGAAAACTAGCATTAACGAGAAGAAATATTTGAATAAACATTTAGCTTTTACGGAATCATTCGGGACAAAATTTGCTCGACCAATAGGAATTTGGAAAACTCAAAATTCCAATCTGTGATCGCTGCATACTTACTTCAGATCCGATCACTAGATCACGAGAATTTTGCCTGTAAAAATTGTACATACGTACGAAGTTCTTTTTATCGGATAAAATACTTTTTATAATAAATTAATTATATACCGATATTTATTTATTTTTTGCTCCTTTCTTTTATAAGAGGAATGTAATGTTAAGGCCGTTTAAAGTTAATTTTTCGGTTAACATCACCCCCAGCTGCCCTCCCCCGAAAAATGATCAGCCAATCAAAACGCTGAATGATTCTCACCAGTCACCTGATTTACATCAGCCAATGAAATTGCTTCATTTCTATGTGTTCGTTTCATATGTTCGTTTCATTTTATCCCCCTCCCCTCCCATGAATCCTGGAAAAGTGATGTTAACCAAAGAATCAACTTCGAACGGCCTTAACACGGATTTGTAAATCATGTCAGAATATCAACGGTCTGAATCGGTCCGATCGGTCTGAATCGGTCCGATCGGTCTGAATCGGTCCGATCGGTCCCAAGAAAATTCTAATGACTTTTTTTTAGAAAAAATTATTAATAACATTTACTATCAGATATTTTTTTTTTTTAGAAAAAATTATTAATAACATTTACTATCAGATATTTTTTAGAGAAGGTTTACTTTTTAATGATAAGTGATAAAATTCTATCAGAAATCAGAAATGCTTAAAATTTTTTAATTTGGAACCGATCCTATGGATGAATTCAGTTACGGCTTTATGGTCTGCTAGGAAAATTACCGTTTGAAATCAAATGGTTTTCCTAGCAGAATACCCATATAAGGCTGGCACTAGTGATACGGGCCGATGCCAAATTCTCGGGCCGACCCTACTACCAAAATTAATCGGCCCGGTCGTCCGGGCGATCATATTGTTGCCAAATAGCTTATAATTGGATCTCAATATGAAAATAGAATTACTCATAGTACTTGTGCAAATTTTTCGATTACTAAAAAAAATTACCCTATGGTGATGCCCGAGATAATGATAGTAGTTGATCTCAAAAAATCGCTTTAGTTAGTCGATATAATAATCAACAACATTTAATGTTACATAAGCCGGAAGGGGTGCCGGTCAAAATCCCGACAAACAGAATCCCGACAGGTCATAATCCCGACAAAAAAATCCCGCAGTAAAAATCTCGACAATCCCGATAACAAAAAATTATTAAGTTTATTTAAGTTAGGTTAGGGTTAGGGTGAGCACCTATATTAGGGTTTGATTTAGGCGATTTTATAGTAAAATTGCTCAAGAAAAGTTTTTTTTTTGATTGTCGGGATTTTTGATTGTCGTGATTTTTTTGTTGGGATTATGACATGTCGGGATTTTGTTTGTCGGATTTTGACCCAACCCAGCAGGAAGAGTGCATATGATGTGTATGTACAGAGAACTGTGAATAAGAAGTGGTTATAAGAGGGCCCGGCATGATCACCATATGGTGCATAATTTTATTAACTCATTTAATCAATGGGCTACTTAATTGTTTGTAAGGTCCCCTACATTTAAGTACCTACATGAGTTATTACTATTTTAGATGTTTACAACCGGAATTAATTAGTAATGTTCTTAATTTCAACCCGAATTCAACAAGAGGTATCCTAATTTTGACCAGAATTTTGCCAAAAGTATCCTTTCTTTGGATTGTTCTGATTTCAACAGGAATTTCACCATAAACTTCCTTATTTATAGCATCCCAAGGTTTATGTGGTTAAATCTTCAATCATTATTCTAGCACAGTTTTCGTCCTTCAGTACAACTTGAACTGGCACCTTGTGTCTGTATCTACGTATAATACTATAATAGTGCCTAGAACTTAGTGCCAATGCCTATAATAATGACTTGCATTTTTGTTCCTATATGATACGAGGCACTTGTGCTTGGCATGATACCAAATATATCTAACACGGGCATTTGTAAAACCCCAATTTTATTAAAGATGTTTGAACAGGATCAGTTGTTGGTCAAATCGATCTAGTCATATAGTCAATATGATCAGGTCAAACCAACAAAATTTATAAGTTATTCGAATTTTTTAATATATCAAACACATTATATCTCTTGTTTAGTTTCATTTCTTTCATTTTTAATAGTTATCATGTATATATAAAGATCATTTTATTAATTTGTACATTTAAATAAACTATTCGGGTTCGTCAATATACTATATCTTTTTGGTTTTATTTCATTCTCAGTCAGGATAAAGATCATTCATTCTTCAAATTTATAATACTGTATTTACTTTTACATTATATCTCTTATTGTTTTTATTTTATTCACATCAATTTCAGTGATAGGCGTATCTAAATTAATTATTAAAGTACATAACATTTACGCCCACACTATATCTATTTTATTTTATAACTATAACTATAAAGGTTTTCTACATAAATTATAAACCAAAACCTATTTCTCATTAAACCATATTACAATGTCTTCGCTTATTATCTATACACAGTTTTGCCATTCTTATAATTTCATAAAGAACCTCATTATTTTCGTCTTTCAAAAGGTTAGGTATCTTATTTCGTCATTTAATAAACATAGTCTAATAATTATATTTATCTTCAAACCGAATTTGATTTAAAAATTGAGCATATTTTGAAAAAGTACTTGAATATGTTTGATAAAATTTATTACCCCTTGAGACTACAAGCAAATCTACAAAGGGTATTAGAAATTCAAACATCATCACACCATCATTAGGATTTGTTAAAGATTTCAAAGGTTCCAGTAAAACGTCAAAATCATCTAGCATATAACACACGGAAAAGTTTGAAAAAATGATTGTATGGAAGAAATATTACGTGGTACGTCTGTTGCTAGAAATATTTTTGTTTTTAAACAAATGCTGCTGCTATTTTTCGCATCGATATCTTTAAAGTCATTTTGAATTATTTCAGTAAGATTTTGCATCGTCTCATTTTGGTTTAAAAATCCTTTACCAATTCTTGCATGTACACCAACCCTATAAGAAAAGTGGTCCGGGATCGCACGGAAAAACAGTGTATAGGCACGTGGTCGAATGGCACGTGCTATGGGTCGGGTTTGCACGTGCATGGTTCGAGTAGGCACGGGAATCGGCGGACCGTGTTGATCCGTATACACGTGCCAATCTAACGTGAAATCACGTAAATCGTCCGTGCCTTTTGTAGCAGTTTACTAAGCCAATTGACACGTGCGATGGCACGTGAATGGAACGGGTAAGTAAATATAAATTTATGGTACACTTTCCAATAGACATTTTATTAGAAGAGAGCCGGATAATAGTTGAAGTATTTACATATCTGGAAGCTAAAGCAACTGCAAATGTGTAAAATCTTGCAAGGAATCTTTTTCCTTAAGATACCAGAGCAGGCTTACTTGCGAGTTTTTGAGATATTGCAACTTTTTTTAAAAAAAATTCGTTTGTGATCCTTCGTTCTTGTAGTACTCTGTGAAACGAGCCAGCACGTGTCATTTTTAACACGTGCCATTCCGTATAATTTGACGTGCCATCACGTACAACGTGCATATGCGTGCCACCGAATACGTGCCATTCCGTGTGACGTAATATAACGCGCCACCCCATTACCGTAGTATCCGTGTCATTTTTAATCGTGCCATTCCGTAAAACGTGCCTATACGTGCCACACGGTCCGTACCATCCCGTGCATATACACTGATTTCCCGTACCATACCCCGAACCACTTTTCTTATAGGGCAATATAACTATCTGTCCCACCAATTCTATTAACAATTTTATTTACAATTTTAAGTATCGTTGGATTATTTGGTAACATCGAATGGTTTAACTTGTTCCGAAAATTTTCATTTTCAGGTAATCTTGTAATAATCTTATACGATGAAAACAAACTTCCAAAATGTAATAATTTTTCAGGTCTCTTGCTTAAGTCAGCCAAATTTATACGTGTTGTGAAGTTCCGGTACTCGTCAATCGACACAGAAGAGTCATAATATTGTTGTAGATTATCGGTTATATTATAAACATCATCATTATTATTAATATGTAGTGATTTTATCAATTGTGTGAAATTAAAATCTCGACGATGAAAGTATTTTATGTTTCGGTTCAAAAATGTAAAGTCCATTAATTCTTCCCAGTCGTACCCAATGTAGGATTCTTTATCAAAATTTTTTAGCCTATTATTTTTACATAATGTAAGCTTTGATAAATCATCATATAATCTATCAAAAGTCCTTCATGGGATTAATGCATGTTTTTTATACAATAGAGGAGGTGGAATTATTAAAGTTCTATTTAAGAACCATGCTAAAAATATCGCATTTTTGAGTGAAATCCTTTGATTATGAAAACCACTATGTGGAAGATATGTTAAGTATTTTTTTTGATCAATTGTTTGAATTGTAGATAAATTTTTAAAATTCCAACTCAATTGTGATTCATCTTCAATAATAAAGTACGAAATCCAAGTAATCTCAAATAAAATTATTAAGATTACAATGCTTTCAAGTCGTTTGGACCGGAAAGCCTGCATTGTTTATAAATTTCGAATAGAGCTGATAAAATTTTCTTGGTAATTTAAAAGATTCTTAACGGTTTGAAATTTTTTTGCTAATTTTTATATGTTTAATTTTAACGCATGAAATTCCCTTATTGCTTTTTTCGTACTAGTTAATGTTTTTTTCTTCTACTTTATCATTATGGTACAGACTGTAAAGTTCTCCTATTAACGATGTTGCCCATACTAATAATAGTTACACAATAACGAGAAGGCAGTAAATAACTGTAAGGTTGGCAGTGGAGCCAATGGAGCTCGATGGTTACGCAAATAGAGATGAAAAAAACTTTTATCCATTGGCTTCCCATTAGGCTCTATTGAAGCTTAATTTCCAGCTCTACTGATGTGATATTATTCATTGCATCCAAATAATTTGGACACGATCGAACCAATCGGTCATTATAATCATGATATTTGTTTAAAGAAAAATATAAATAATGCGATTTTTCTGTGTAGAAATCGTTATCAACCCATTTTATTAATTTTTTTTAATTTCCTTATTTGGATAAGTCGCAAATTTTTACGAAGCAAGACAAAAACTACAAGAAATGAGTTCAAACCTTTTTGGGTATTAAAAAAAATGTTGAGACAATTTTACCTTTATTGCTTGCCTAATCCTTAATCTCAGAACGCCTCTGACCCAAATTTTAGTTACTGCCCTTCCAAATGAGGAAACCAAGAAATGGTTGGTAATAGGTCTGTAAAATTATGTGTACGTACGTACGGTGCAAAAAATCTAAAAACACTATTATATCTTATAAAGCTTATAAAGACAAAATATATGCATTGAAATCTTAAATCATTAACAACAATAAAATTTAATACTTGATTACGTATCTGCATGGCAAAATCTGTAACCTTTAATCATTTAATTTTTTCCTTATTTGGGGATGGCTAAAGTCAGGTACTGTACATGACGAGGTTACCCGATTTTTCCGATTTTAATTAAAATTGATTGATATTAGGGTTGGGGTTAGATTATGGAGATAGAGAGTGGTTTATATATAGCAAAAATCGCATTACAGACAACTTTTATTTAGTGAATCAGACCGGTTTAGATTGCCGTTTTTTATATTTTCGTGTTTTTGTCTTTGTCGTCTCGCTTTTGTTTTGTCCGGACGGATCCGGGTTACATATCGTGTAGTCTTGTGATGCACCTTAGCCGCATCCACTTATTTGCGCGGGTAACACAAACTCCTGGGAGAGGAAGTAGCCAACGGAAAGTGCAAAATTTGACTATTCCGGATCAGCCCGACGAAGAATCCGAGCACACGTAAAAGAAGAAAAAAACGAAAATATGCAAAACTAATGTTTAAATCTATCTTGATGCACTAATTAAAAATAACAGGAATGAAATTTTACATATAATAAACATCGCCATAACCTTATAGCCTCTATCGTTAAAGTCCTAATCCTAAATTTTTATCTCACGCACTTAGTTTATTTACAAAATCGGATTTCCTTCTTTGGTTTGCATTACACGCGCAAATAAGTAAAATGGGCTTTGGCCGACCCCCTTATTTGGGAGATAAGTCGCAAATTTTTACGAAGCAAGACTAACCTACAAGAAATGTGAGTTCAAGGATATCAAAAAAAAAAATTTGGGAAACAATTTTACTATACTACTTGCTAATCCTTCAGAACAACTTTGACCTTAATTTGCTGCCCTTCCAAATGAGGAAATTAAGAAATGGGTTGGTAATATTGGTCTGTAAAATTATGTACGTTGTGAAAGGCTCTGCGCCAGGCCTTTTTTTTTATTTGTTTGCTTAGGATATTTTCCCACTGTTTATATCGTTACGATAGTATTATTTCTCCTATCATTACGCATTGTTTGTTAGAATTCTGCATAGCCCCAAATAGAATAGCAATGTGCCGCAGAGATTCCGGTATAGCACATGGTAACTGCGCGTGCCAGACACAATCCAGTTTCTGCCCTTGGCATTTCGCTGCTCATGTTGGTTCTTTTTCACTAAACAATGAGCGCATACCGTTCTTGCGCCTAGCATTTCGCCACTACTATTTGTTTATTTCCTTCTTCGTAAACAATAGATTTTGCACTTGATAGCTCCGCCCACTATAGCCCCAAAGTAGTTTCGCCCTGAGCATTTAGCTGTAAATGTTTGTTTATTTCCTTTTTCTCCAAACAATGTACTTAGCCTAGACTTGGAATCGTTAACACTATGGTACCGGCACACGGTAAATTACCGGTACCAATTTCAAGACAATTCTCACGACGCTTACGCCTCGAGGCATGGGAAGCCACTTCTGACTTTCGCCCCAAAAAAATGAGGTCATAGTGAGGTCATCATAGGTCAGAAGCGAATTCAATAGAGATATTAGAGTTAGTTTAAAATTCATGTATTTATTAAGAGGGGAAAAGTATATAAGACCCTTTTCGCCTCAATAAAGATTAACTCCAGAATGTTGAGTTATAACCTTCGAAATATGAGTAGAAGCGTTAAGAAGTTTTCCTTGTCCCTTTACCCAAAATTGTTATAATAAATCGCTTATTGAATTTATCTTGTTCCGTAAAATGTTTGTTATTCTAGTTAAAGTCGTGCCATTAAGTTGTGTCTTCGTAACCCGCGTTTTGAACCCAGTTCAGTTTATAACCCAGTTAGAGAAAGAAAAAACGAATTAATCATCTTTCATATAAAAACTTCAATTGATTAAACCCTTTAATTACTTGATTTATCAAACAATTAATCACTGCCATAGTTCGATTAATCACCCGCATCAATCTAATTTCGTCCTTGATCACATGACAATCATTAATAATATAAATAAGCTGTTAGTAAATAAATTGTTAGTAAATTAAAGTTATTGGTAATTTAATTGCTAGCAAAATAATCTTGATTGTAAATTAAATATTAATTGAGAAGAGACTTATTGTGAATTTAGCTCAAGCTATAATCATTAAAATATTAAAATGAAAGTAATTTTATCTTTATTAATAAAACACTTAGAATAGTTATTTATTTGCAAAAATTGATTATTCCTTCTCTCTTGCAAATATATTCTTTCTTACTAAACTCTACAATAAAAATAAAGTAACTTTTGAATATAATTACTAATTATAAGAAAATGATCAACAAATAGTAGTAAAAACTATGTAATTAACGTTAAGCAATTGTAAAAAAGTGTGTTTATAGAGAAAAGTAAGAAAGATAATAAAAATTTGTTAAAAATATAATGGATAAATAATTATATGTTAAAATATTGTAACTATAGTTGATTATTTTGCTTTATGCCAAAATCAAAAATTTGGGCTAGTAGTACAGAACAATCAACTACTAACCACAAAAACAAACAATACTTTATGATATATCCAATGCTAAAAGGCAGCACAATTTGGCAAAACTAAGACTTATTTGGTATATGGTGAAACCAAGATTGTCTTATCTTTTATTATTACTATTTTTGTATTCTTTTATACTTATTACTTACTTATTATCCTACTACCTTGTATAAAGGTTAAAATGGACATTATTTGTACTACTTATATATGGGAGGAGAGCAGTAACAAAAAGAATAATATTGAACTTAATCTATTACACTATAATTATTAACAATTGATTTTTAAATTTAATATTATTAAATTTGAAAAGGCTATTTTGATAATTGAAAAAGCATCAAACCCAACTAGTTTGTGCATTATAATTCCAATTGTAATCTAGTCTTTATTTAAACTATTCTTTTTATATTTTACTATATATTTTCAAAAATAAGCTACTCCAAAATAAGCTACCCTCTGATTTTTTTAAAATTTTCAAAAAATCTGTTAGCAGTTGCTACATAAAAAAAAGTCTAAATTTTATTAAGTTAATGCCATTAAGCAAATGTGCTTAGGACATCAAAATATATATACAATCAAAATTTGTATTATTTGAACAGCTTTTTATTAGTACATTTTTTAATTTTTTAAAAAATTCAACAATTTGAAAATAAGCTACCCCTATATTTTTTGTGTAATTTTTTGTTCAAAAAAGGGCTTATTTTCAGAAATATACAGTAGCACTATTAAATAATCTAATTATGCTTACAAGAAGTAGACTTTACAATAATTGTTTTCCCTTCTTCAATAGAATCATAGAGATTTGATAATAGTTTTTTTACAATTTTTATATATTCTTGCAAAGTATCAGGTCTTGTATTCTTCTTTTGCTTTTTTTTTTTGGTACACTGCAACAAGTGATATGCATCATAGGACTAATAATTTTACTGCTAACACTTATTACAAAAAGGGAAAAATTATGGACAATTTCTAGTTATATGATTTTTTATTTTCAGAAGCTATAGTAGCTTGCTTAAAAAAAGTTTACTCCTTCTATAAATTTTATCTAATAAAACTTAATAAAACTATTTAGGGTTAGAGTAAATTAAAGTAAAGTCACATTAGAGATAAACTTATAATTAATGTTTTTGTAAAAAATCTATATGTTTTTCTTACAAACATATTTTAAAATAATAATTTTGATTTACAAAATAATTTGACAATGCTTTTATACTAAATTAACTTTTATTATTTTAATTAACTTATTTTTTCTGGGGTTTCTTGTTCTAATAATAATAAATTATTAAATTAACTTAGTAGAACTAGAAATATAGCTTATAATTTTATTTGATATTTTTATATATCTTTATAATATTGTCCAAGTTTTGAAAAGTTATATCTCTAGTTATACTAATCAAATTTTAATAATCTCTTCATTATTAGAACTAAAAAGACCAAAGGAACAAGCTTTATTAGAATAATAAAAAAAGCTAAATTAGTTTGAAAGTCTTTTGGATCATCTTTTCTTTTTTTAAAAAAAATTAAAAAGTGATTTGACTGAGCTTTTATAATTGGTTAATACTTTTTATAGTTTAAAAAACCTTTTTTTTGGTTTTTAATTAAGACAAAATTAATAAAATAGCTCAGTAAAGCTAGAAATATAAACTTATACAGAGAGATCCCAAAATTCTGTGTTAGAATATAGTTAGGGATTAGTATTAATTAATTTTGCCCCAAGATTATAAAAGTTTTTACTAATAAAATTATATTATTTATTATAGCTAATAACTTTGCTATAGAATTTACTAACAACAAAAGCTAAACAATAATCTAGATCTGATGTATCTGATCTGGAATTTTGGGGATAGCTTTGTAAAAATTAGAAATAAAGCTTTATAAATTTTATACAACATTTTTATAGTTACATGTCATTTCACTGACAATTATTTCACTGATAGTTCACTTAGCCAACATTACACCAAGTGACAATTTACTAAAAATACATACCTGCAACTAATAAAATGTTAACCCTACCCCTATTTGATGTCAGCTAAGTGAACTTTTGATGAAATAATTTTTAGTGAAGTGTCCAGCACTAATTTTTATATTATCTTTATATACATCACTCTGGTTATATTATAGTAAAATCTTACTATACTGACATTTTTTTAAAAACTTAATATAAATGTTGGTTTAACTCACTGTATTAATATTTTGAATTTTTTACTAATAACTCAAAAATGTTGATATAACCAGAGTGATGTGTAATATTGACCAATTTCAAAATGTTATATTTCTAGTTCTGCCAATCAGATTTTAATATCTTATCACCATTAGAACTGACAAGACCAGAACAAGTCTATTAGAATTATAAAGAGTTAACTAAGTATAAAAAGCTTGTCTAATCATTTTTAAATCAAAAATTATTATTTTGTATATGTTTGTTAGATAAAAAATCATGTAACCTGTATGTGTTTATAAACCAGAGCTCCATAAAAATTTTTTGTATTATACAAAATCTTTATTTGTATTATTGCAAAAATTTGCATTAATTTGTAATTAATAACTAAATTTATATTAATTTGTAATATGATATTTGTTATATTTAAATTCATTATTTATTATTATTAAAAGGTGTTAAATATGCATCTACCTGTATGTTGTGCTTATATATTACCTCTTAATAATTGACTAATAAAACATTTTAAGATTAGGTATAACCTAACACAATCAGGTCAATTCAAAACAAATATTGTTTTAAAAAGTTGTCTATAATTTAAGATTTCATATATAAAACTATTCTTTGCTCTTAAATAAAAAAATTTCTTGTAAAATTTTAGCATAAAAATTAATTTTCACATTTTAACTCTACCTAACCTAGCCCTAATCCTAACTAACAAAAAACCAGTTTATTTATTTATATGATGTATATATTATAAATAATGATTAAAAGATTTAACCAATCAAGTAGTAATGCATAGATTTATTCTTATTAAAATACATAATAGTAAGAATTTTTAAAGATTCTTCATTTAAATTATGTTATTTGTCTTGTAAAATATTATTATATACTAAAAAACTATATTGAGCACTATATAAAGAAATAGATAACCAAATAAATCTAATATAATTGAACTTAGAAAAGTTGATAATACTTTTTTTTAAAATGTATTTAAATTTTTGTAATCTTTACTACTAAATTTAATTACAATATAAAGACTTTTTGAAGCAACTAAAGAGTTGTTAATTCAGAAATTTGTTTTGTATATTTTGAAATATTCTAATTACTGACATCCTTCTATATAGTCATCTTCTATATAATTACATTATGATAAAATTCTATTTATAATTATGTTAAAGTCTGCAACACTTTGCTAATAAGCTTATAAAAAATATCTCTTTATAAGCACATTATAATAAAAACCTTAATGCTATCCCACAATTTGTATGATACAGACTGCGTAATTATAGATAAGGATAACATTATTAATTGATAATTGAGAAAAACAAAGATCAATGATGTAAGAAGATTTAAAAAGATATTATGCAGAATGATATAACAGATGATTATAAAAAATTTTGGTTTGCAATTTAAAAAATGTTTGAAAAACCTTGTTAAAAACTAAGAAACTTTTTAGATTACACATTGTGCCATATAATAACAACCCTCACCAAGTAGTTTAAATAGATATTACTGGGAAAGCCGCCTTTGTAATGATAGCCTTACAACAGCAAACATAAGAATTGTTTCTCCGTATCAATAAGAAAATACATAAAGAATCTGTATAAAATTTGAATAATATTAATAACAGGTTTCTATAATTCAGATTTGTTATACTATCATTTAAAAATAAATCTAATTGTTCAATTCTTCCTTCAATTAATAGAAGTATTGGTTCTGATTCTTTTTAAAAATTAAAATGATTTATAAATTCAGATCTATATGATTTTAAAAAAAAATTTTAAAAAACAAAATATATTTTTACCAAACCATTATTATTCAAATTTTTAAATATATTATTAATTGTTCAACTTAATTATTTTTTTATATTGTTCTTCTTTCAAATAAAAATGACAAATATATCCCAAATAATTGAAGATGTAAAAAGCAAATTTAAGACAGGAATTCCATAAAGGTGCATTAAGTTATAGCATAAATTGATTAAATTTTATTATTATTAGATATTATATATGCTTATTATTATATTCAGTAAGCCCATTTCATTTTAAATAAAATATCTATCAATTACATCAAGCTTTAGTATATGTAAAAGACTTTTTAATTGCTGCTAATAATTGTTTAACAATATTGAAGCTACTCAATAAAGTCCATGCATTACTAAATATAGGTAAAATATAATTAAATTGTAAATATATTAATTTGATTAATTAATATATATATAAGCATATATATATAAATTTACTTTACCTTATCAATTTTATAATATAAGCTCCACAAGTATTAATTTGTGCCTTATATTTGTTAATATATGCTGCTAAGCCTGATGCTATAATATTTGGTAATGTAAATGGAATTGCCCACTCAGTTATTAAATGATCAATGAGCTATCCTATTGTATTATTGTTTATTGGCTCTAAAGAAAAATCTACAGATATTAACTTTGTAGTTCCACAATAACTAAATAAGGTATTTACTACACTTCTAGGGGGTCCCCAAAATTTTGTGTCAGAATACTTCGGAGTGCATCGGAAGCATGGTTGGCTGGATCGGAATTGATCAATTTTGCCCTAAGATCATGCTAATAAATTATATCCATTTATTAAGTAAAAATTCACAGCTGATAATTTTGCTATAGAATCTGCTAGCAACTTGGACTAAACGCCGACCTAGATCCGACGCATCCAACCTGGAATTCACAAAAATGAGGACGTCTTAAAGCGGTGCAGTTTCTTATATATATTTTACTGAATTAACTTTAGGATTAGAATCATCATAGATTAAAGTTAGGTAGGTTTTAGGTAGTTATATATGGGCAAAATTGCCTTTCTGACATTTTTAATTAATCCACCAAGGTAGGTTTAGATTGTATTTTTGATTTCTGCTTCGCCAAATATCATCAAATTTCTATAATTTGATTGGTCGCATGTCATGTGATTCTGCTCCGCTTCCTCAAAACTGACAACCTACTACACGTGATGACAATCAGTTTGACGTTTTACCAGGGTGACAAATGACAGTATGTACAAGGATATATATACCTTGATTTTACCTGTTTTCAATGCCAACTTTTAAACTTATATAACAGGTCCCTGGTTTCGCGCAGCTATTTATATAATTAACCCATTTGTGCAAAACATTAAAAAAAGAAAAGAGGCTGACATGTTCCTTATTGACCGATCCAAAAATAGAAATAAGTATAACACACCAAAAATTATTGAGACAATAATTATGTGTGTAAATACGTAAATTTATGCCTAAAGCGCAAGTAATAAACTTGTTTAGACCATATATATATATACTGTATATGAGAAAATAAATCTAGTTTTTCAAATATTGAGTTCGATGAAATCATACGTGATTCATAAAAGGATTTTTTTTTTATGAAAACAATAATTCTGAAATGAGAATTGCTTAGTCTATACGCATGAAAATATAATTTTTGTATCACTTTGATTAAATATTTAACGTCCTCTGCTACACTCTAAAAAAGATTAAAATCAGATTAAAAATGCAAGCGACGAATGTTATTCGCAATACACAAACCTTGACTCAAAAGGTTAAAATCTACAATGATTTAAAACCTCATTCCAATTAAAAAAGTATTATAAACAATTTCAAAATTGAAGCGTACATGTAGTTTCAGTTGATTATGACAACTCCCTAATTCAGTAAAAACAGCTGTTAAATATACCAAGTGTCCTCATAATGGCTTTGCAGAGGCTATTGTCCATGCTCATAATCATAATCAACATTTGAGTTTGAGTCCCGATGATATTTGGAAATAATTGCTCAAGGTATTAGTCGTCATATTAACTTTAATGCAGAAAAATTTCGATCAAGATTTGTATTTCTATATATGCCAAAGATATTATAGCATAACTAAACTTAATGTACCTGAATGAAATTGGACAGAAGTTGTAAAAGATTAAACAGATTACTAATAAAAACTGATAAAATGGTAGAAAATTAGACTTAACACAATTATTAGCATGTGATTTTTCAACAAAACCAAATTCTTTAACAGCAAGTCGTTTTGTGTTGTTGGATACTGTTTAGGCTTACTATTAAAAGATTGGGTTGTGGAATTCCAAAAGTTACGCTTGAAGATACTTTTGAAGATTGGGCAAAACTTCAAGAAAATGATATACAATGCCACGCAAAGTTAATTTTTCGTTTTGCGGGTTGGATTTTTATTTATTTATTTTTTTTTTTTTTTACAGCTGATTTTGTAGGACATGTTATAAATTTTGTGATGATCATCCAAATTTCGATAATTATTTTTCGGTAATAACAGTATAGTTTTTCAATAATATACAGTAATTTTTAGCCGATATATTATCGCGGTATATTTTATACTAGCCGAAAATTGGATTGTCGAAAACTATACTTTTATAATTACTGAAAATTGCTGACGATCATCACAAAATTCATCACGTGTCCCACTAATTTTCAAATCAGCTGTAATTTACTATAAATTAATAAGCTCATGTTCACAGCATATAACGATAGATTCCAAAATGATTGTTACACAAACTTTTATATGGGAAATTGGAAAATTTGATATACAAAAAACTGGCAATGTCACCAGTTGTTTAACCAAAACTCAAGGTACCCCATTTATAAGTAAAATTTCTTCGTTTTGAGTATTTCTAGCAAGAAATTTTTTCTAATCGTTTTCAATCGCTTTCCCCAGAAAGTTTCATATGAACAAAGGCAGGGTGTTTGGTAATCAGCTAAGTTTATTGAGTGTGTACTATGTTTAAATTATGAAGCCATACAATAGATTTATGAGTTGTTAAACCGTGAGTGTTATACTAATATAAAACTTACATAAAACTTTATACATTTATTCAACAGGCTACGCAATATAAATACTTTAACACAATTTATTTTACCCAAACTATGACACATATACGTATTATATATCAAACAAAAAAGTCTAATATGTAGTATAATAAATATGATAGCGTGATTTAATTACAGTAGTATAGACTATAGAGTAGTAACATGTTAGATGTAATGCATTTAAGTAAAATTTAATGGTTAAAAAATAGAATAAAATTACTTTAGTATTAAGAATGCTTTGCTTTTGTTAATAGATTGGGTTTACTCTTTTGTACTAGATTTAGTACATTTTAAAAAATGCATTAAAAATTTAAAAAAATTAGTAGCTTAATTTTTTATACACAAAATCTAATAAGTATTCAAAAAATTGTTTAGCAGTATTTTTTAAATTAATAATAAAGTTTTTATAAAAAAATTTTTTTTATATATTGTATTTTTTGTAATTTTCAATGTACTAGATTTCGTACATTAGTAAAGTTAATTATAATTATATTTTATTAATATATTTTGCAAATTAAAATTTTTAATAAATAAAAAATTGTAAAGGCTTGTTATAAAAAACTTATTATTAGTTATACTGTAAAAATTATTACTTATATTATAATCTTTTTTTAAAACTTTTGCAAATTATTACTTTACATAGTAAGTCATATGAGTTTAACAAGAGTTTAAAAAAATTTTTACTATTTAAAATTTTAAATTTTTAATTAAATTATAAATATTTAATATCTAATTCTAATCACAAAAATTTCTTAATACTAAAATACTATATCTCGAGTTCTATTACTTTAAATTTTAAAAAAAATTATATCTAGTTATATATATAAATTTGAATATAAGTTTTACTAGTAAAAATTTTAAAAAATTTTAAAGTTAGATTACTTCTTATATATTAATCTAATCTTTACAAAATTTTATAATTAAAGCTAACAAATATATATTTATATCTTTATTAATAGTTTAAATAAATTTATTTAATAAAAAATTTTTTTATAATTAAAAATATTTTGTAAAACCAAGTAAATGCACTAAAAATTAGATAAAACTAGCAATTGCAAATTTAAAAAAAATGTATATAATTTAAAAAGCTATTTAAAGCTATGAATTTTCTAAAACAAGTAGCCCAGAAGTTAAATATTATAAAAAAATATTTAATTAAATAGTTAATTTTAAAAACTAATAGAAAATTAAGTTTAATTATGTACTAAATCTAGTACAATTTACTTAATTTAGTACAGGTAAATCCTATCCATTAATAATAAATTTATTTTGTTGCATATTTTGCATATTGAAAGAATTTTTAATTGATTTGATTGGTTAATAATCATGTTTGGATCTACATCAATTAGCCAATCACACAAATGTTATAACCTGTGATTTTTCTTAAAATTACAAGTTTTTTATATTTATGTTCACATATAAGGCCACATAAATTTAATTTTTTGGTTTGCATAACTTGGAATTAGAAAATTTTGGTATTGTTTTTTGGATCTATTAGGCAATTTCAGAAAATTAAGGTAATACTGGAGAATAAAATTAAATATCAAAAATAGAATAATTGGCACAATAGAAATTTAAAAAACAAAATTTTTTGAAAAAATTGGATCAGCAGTTATGCAAAATGAAAAATTAACTTTGAATGGCCTAATACAATATTTAATTAATTATCAACAATATATTTGAACAATTTATTTTATGTAAAAAATAAGATAGAGTTTGTACATCAAATTATATAAAGATTGATATAATATTAAGTTTATTTATATAACATAACAATATTTAAAATAATAAAAATATAATACAAAACTTAATTTAATACAAGATAATACAAAGTATATCTATAATTCCAAAAGATTAAATTTCTTTAGTTAGCACTGAACCAGTTGACGAAAGTTTGGGTATTTTATTTTTTTTAAAGTAAAATAACTTTAACTTATAAAAAAATAAAACAAAACCAAACTCTAAACAAAGATAAGTTTTTGACCTAATAAAGTTTAGAATTTTAAGTAATCAAAGAGACCCTTGGGTGCCTTACAAGGAGCCTACTGTCAGCACTTGGTAGTGAAAAACTATGCCCTAAAAGCCATCCCAATGGATTATCTCAACAATATATCCCAATGGCCTTCAAACAGTCTTCTCAGATGAGTCACATGTATCTGCTGTGCTACTACTGTATTGATCCAGAAATGCTTAGTGGCAGTATGTTAATATATTAAAAGAGATTGTTACTTATTTTTTAATAATAGCATATTAGTGAGTATAAGAAATATATAAGTTAAAGGTATCTATTTCTGGGAACTTTTTTTTGCTACATATAAACCTTTTTCAAAAATTTATATTTTTTATAAACTTTAATATAAACTTTACAATTAATTTATTATTTAAATATACAAATTAAATTATACTAATATATAAAAAATTTTTTTGTATTAGTAAAAAAAGGTTCTATAAAATTTATAAAATTTGATACACCTTTTCTATTTCTGTGAATACAATGTAACTATTTAATAAATTTAAAATTTTTAAAAATCTTTTTATTTAATTATTTTTTATACATTGTTTTTCTTTTTTTTTACTATCTTTTATTTATTATTTATCTATTTATTTTCTAAAAATTTTATTAATTAAATAAGTATAATTTTAAAAAAAATTTATTACAATTTTTAAAATATAAAATTGAAATTACTAAAATTATTTAGGGCAGTGTCATTAATCACCTGATTATTTTTTATCAGAGGCCTACCCCCTCCCTCTTCCTTAATATATAAATAGTCAGGTTCTTATATATAATTTCAACTTTTTTTACCCCCCTCCCCCCTAAAAAATCACCTGATTTTTGTTACTCCCCTTACGAAGAAAACCGCTCTTAAGAATTAATAAAACTTGTAGCCACTATCATTGTGGTTCTAATGATAGTAAAAACATTAAATTCAGTCCAGTAGATCAAAAGTTATGAGCAATTTACATTTCAAGATTATATAAATTTCTTTGTAGATTTATATAAAATTTTTATATGATTGCAAAACATGAACTGCTTTTAACTTTTGATATGCTAGACTGAATTTAGCATTTTAACTATTATTAGAACTGCATTGATAGTTGCTACAACTTTAATTAATTCTCCAAGAACTGTTTATTTAATAAGTAATTTCAGAAATTTCAATTTTTACATTTTTAAAAAATTGCTTGTTTATTTTATATATTAATTACTAATAAATTTAATTCACAGAAATAGGTAGATCCACAGAAATAGGTACCTTTACCTTAAATAGAAAACAAAAAAATGGGTTTAAACAAAAAAAAATAATTTAACATAGATAACATAAGAAATAGTGTAAATAAAAAGCGTAATAGAAAAATATATTAGCAAAAAATAAGCAATAGGGAATAAGTTTATAAGTGAAAATGTAAAAATGTGTGAGTAAAAATTGTCAAGCAAAAAGAGTTCCTTATATATATTTCTGGATATAGTTTTTGACCATCTATTGATTTGATATAACATGTGATTTCGATCAATTAAGAAAAATTACGTAATTGTGCGAAAAGAATTAAGGAAGGTGTCATCACGTGACTGACAGCCAATCAAGTAAATTTTGATCGTCACGGAAGGCAATTTTACCTATAAGCCATCCCTAACCCTAACACCTAACTAACCCTTACCCTAATTTTAATTAAATAATAAAAAAATATATAAAGGCACCTGGATTTAATGGTCCCCCTAGTGATGTGATACTTGAAAATTTTAGCGTACAGTACGTACTGTACTGGGGTTCTACGTCAGCTATGTAAATCAAAACTATATCAGGTCCCCTTAATATTTCATTTTTAAAAGATTTAAATTATGATCGTACTGATTCAAAATATATCATATAAATTTAATATAAAAATATCCCAAACTTCTTTTAGATGCACAGATCGAATTTCTTTCTCTTTCGAAGTTTTTTAAAAACAAATCGTTTTTACGCAACATATTTACAAAGTTACGAAGCGGTTTTTTCTAAATATTGTGAAACATTGGCTCCAAATCGATTATTTAAAATTATTTAAATATTCTTCAGTTTTTTAATAATAAAATTTTAAATTTAAGCCGGATTTGCTTTTTGTTTTATTTAAATATAAAAAATGACTTCGTAACTTTTCTCATAGAGACCTATTATTAATTTTCGCAAAATATTACTTTGGATTATGTTAAAGTTAGAGCTATGCATCTATTTTGTCATTTTGTATATAAATTATATAATGACGATAAGCAAGGTTTTTAATGATTATTAAAATTTGATACGGTATCACTATCATGACCCATTGTTACACGAAAAAAATATAACAAATTTTTATATGATACCATACATAGTTTTGATTTACTTAGTTGACGTGCACCCCAGTACTGTACGTACCGTACGTATAGTTCTTTTCTGACATCTGATTGGCTGAAACAAGTGATCAGCAAAAATTTTAGCGTACAGTATGTACAGTATGTATAGTACTGTACGCGGCACATCACAGTCCAGCCCGACGAGGAATCAATGTTTAAATCGATCTTGTTGGGTGCAAAATGATGGGAATGAAGTTTTACATATAGTAGCATAATTCTAACCCTATAGACTCAAACGTTAAGGCCACGCAAAGGTGATTTTTCGTTTTGCATTACCCGCTGTCCCATTTTTTCAATTTTTCGAAAAATTTTTTTTTTGAAAAAATAACCTTGTATAACCTTAAATGTGAACATTATTCTATTTGCAGTAAATTAAAAAAAAAATCCGTCCGTCCGTTCCGAATTTTGAAATCCATGTAATACAAAACGAAAAATCAACTTTGCGTGGCCTAAGGCCCTAACCCAAAATTTTTATCTCAGGCACTTAGTTTATTTACGCGCAAATAAGTAAAATGCCCAGTAGACGTGAGAAAATCAAACCAACAAATACGCGAAATAGAACAATAAGAATAGCTGCGTGACATTTGATGACGCGCAGGCCGGTACGATCAATAAAAAAAATAATGTCATGTTACGACATTAGGCCACGCAAAGTTAATTAATTTTTTCGTTTTGCATACCATGGTGTTCCAAAATTCCAATCGGCGGCGGGTCGGATTTTTTTTTTAACCTATTATAAATTAAGAAGCTCATGTTCACATATAAGGCCACACAAAGTTATTTTTTCGGTTTGCATAAAATGAAATCAGAAAATTTTGATTTTTATCTATCGGGTAATTCCGGAAAATTAAGGTCGTCTTCGGGTGATACCGGAGAAAACATTAAATGCCAAAAATGAATTTTTGGCACAAAAGGAATTTAAAAAAATCTTGGGGGAATTGGGGGACGGGTTATGCAAAACGAAAAATTAACTATGCGTGAACCTGTAATTTGGAAATTAGTGTCTACTTATTATGGTGGTATTGATGAAGATTATTGGAGTAGGATTATGAATATAAAAGTGAAACATGGTTCAAGAGGTGATGCACATTCTTCCATCACAGGATGGTTTTTAGGGTTCTTTCCGTATGGTCGTGCAGGAAGAGCTTTACATGATAATTTTATGAATTTTAAAGATATTCCACTCGGCATTGTTGAGGTCCCTTTAAAATTGATATTGGTAATTCTTTGAAGTTTGTTGCAGGATTTATTGGTGCAAATCAAGAAATTTCTGATGGTGAATCTATCGTTTCTCCTGTGATTGGTTTGGTCTATTGTTGATGATGATTCTGATGACTTAAAAATATAATTTTTTATAAAGCGTGACATGTAAAGTATGGCAGATTTACATTTTTTTTAACCTTCAGAATTTTATTTTACTTTTTCTTATTCATTTAACTATTCAAAATTATTATTTTATCAAATCTCATTGATTGACTAATTTTGTATACGTTTTCTTTTATGAAAAGCGCAATTTTCACTTCGATATTTATCAAAGAAATTTTTCTTAAATGCCCTCACACTAAGCGTTGAGAGTAGGGCTGTGAATCGATTCTATAATAATCGCTTTAATCATTAATCGAATCGGAATCGATTCTTATTTCTGTATAATCATTTATTGCTGTTTGCAAATTATGTGAAAACGAGTACACTGGGTACTAAAACAAGAACTAGGGAAATACCCTGGGTACACATGTTGGAGAAATATGGTAAATAACTTATAGAGATTCGATTATCGATTCTAATTTTTGTCATGAAATAAAAGTGACTTATCCGAAACTCCAGCTAATTGCGCCTCAAGAAGGCTTAGATGACATTGCATTTATAGGCTTGGGTCAGAGATGGCACCGAAACATTTTTTGGCAATTCCGAAAGTTTCGGTTTCGGATTATAGCTTCCGAAACCTTATCCGAAACTCGAAACCTCAACCGAAACCCGAAACCTTGACCGAAACCCGAAACCTCAACCGAAACCCCGAAACTGCCAAAACATCAATAATTTATTTGTTTATTCTCTCCAAAGTTGGCGCCGAAACCCTTTTGCGCCAAATCCGAAAGTTTCAGGCTTCGGACTATAACTTCCGAAACCTTATACGAAACTCGAAACCTCACTTGACACCTGAAACCTCATTCGAAACCCGAAATCTCACCTGAACACCAAAAACTAGCCAATCTTCCATATACATTTATTGCATTAATGTATTATATATCTCTTTCAAATGCACTGATGTATGCTATGTATCTTTTCAATATACATTAAACGCATTGATGTATGTTATATATCTCCTTAAAGAATACAATAAAATTTGAATATCAGCGCTATTTGGGCCGGAATGCATCCAACAATTTATTGCATGCGTACAGTCTTTTTTGTTGTTATGATTCACAAGTATGCATGAAAGGTATAATTCCGGAGTTTATATTCTGACAATCAAGGTTGCTTTTGCAAGCATCAGTTTTTTTATCTTTACTAATAATTAATTAGTTCCATATCTACTAATGATAGAATTAATAAGTTACTGCAGAATTAAATAAATTGTTGGTATCAAATATCATTAAATACTTATCGATTCATCATTGGCAATTTCTATCGCCCTAGAATTTGAAATCAGTTGTGATAACGGTATGATATTAAAAATAAAGTTAACCAGCTTTAAAAAACCCGAACAAACCGAGGCAGTGAAAAAAACATAATTAAAAAATGATCTATATAATGTTATAATTTATTCAAAAATAATTTTACATTTTGGGTTCATTAAAAATAAATCAACTTTATATTAAATTTTAAAGGCTTCAATATTATATTTTTGAGTTTCGAATTATAGGTTTGGGTTTCGGATTATAGTTTCGGGGTTTCGGGTTTCGGGGTTTCGATTTTTTTTAAAAAATCCGAAACTAGTTTCGGGTAGGTTTCGTTTCGACGCCATGTTTGGCTTGGGTCGGCCGTAGATCGTGATAATGAAATGACAGATGTAATTAGTTCATGGAAACCCAAGATAATATTATGACTCACCTTGGTTTTCCTTAGGGATTGGAAAGTGATTGGAACTGTT
Organism: Gigaspora rosea; assembly: GCA_003550325.1. Lineage (NCBI taxonomy): Eukaryota > Fungi > Glomeromycota > Glomeromycetes > Diversisporales > Gigasporaceae > Gigaspora > Gigaspora rosea. The sequence continues at coordinate 41,360 of QKWP01001640.1, forward strand.
TAACCGTTTAAAAATTGCTCTATAGTTCGGGCAAAATGGACCGGAATTATTTTAATGCCGGCCAAATTAAATGGTTAAACGATTAAACGATGAAGAAAAATTTTGGGCGATTCCAATCCCTAGCTTTCCTGCAGTTATAACTATATATTATATAGAGGTTTGGTATAATGCATATGTTTAAAACTCCCTATAACCGTATTAGTCTGTTAAAATTTATTTAAAGGACGTAACTTGGGTAAGGTTGGTTACGACACTTGTGTGCGAGGAAAATAAATAAGTCGAACAATCCAAATTCAACAAAATAGATCCGGTGAAAAGCGGAGCAATATCAATGGTCAAATTATAGAACAAAATAAGGAACAAGTGAAACCCCTTGAAAAATGTAAAAATGTCAGTTTGAACCTACCTTGGGATATTAATAAAACTGTTGGGAGGCAATTTTATATAAATGTTTCTAGCTAAATACCAAAACAAAACAAAATAAAAAAAAAAAGAAATCATCCAGAAAGTAACAATTGCTTTTATGCACTAAATAAATGAAAAAGTTACTACATCATCATTTTATAGATTACTCGTCACTATCGTATGATACTTGTATTTTTTTTTATAATCTTATTATGAGAACACACGCCATCAGCACAATGCTGCAATGCCTATGTTACACCGAAAAAAACCAATCGGAGTATTTGTGCTTCAACAAAACAAAACTCCGTAATATCTAATACAGTATAGAATTTTTCGAACAACAGGAATACGGATTTTCAAAATTTTTATAAAATATATGTGCAAGAAAGAGTGTTTCAACTAATTATTCTAGTCGAGATTAGCAAATCAGACATAATTTAAACGCCAATTGCCATCTAAATTAATCAGTTAAGACCGTATGTATCTAAAAGAATTTTTGAAAGCACGCATTCTGTTGTACAAGAGATTTTATACTTAGATATATGAGATTTCTTTTGCAATTCTAATTTAGTAATCTATTTAACATAATTGAGATATGTAGCACAGTACAAATATTTCTGCGTCTCTTTTTCTGGATAAATAGCTATGTACGCCACATACATGAAAGCTCATTAAAGTTTAGGCCTGAAATATCATAAGCTTTGTATTCATCGTTTATTTTAATTCGTAAACATGAATGACGAACTTAACCAAAGTTTCGTTATAGATTTTTCAAATTTGCTTGAAAGCTCTCAAGATTTTGATATAAAAATTAAAGTTGGTGAAGAACCAAATATTAAAGAATTTAAAGCCCATTCTATCATCCTATCAGCAAGATCAACTTATTTTAAAACTGTGCTGTCATCACAGTGGGCAAGAAGAGAAAATGGACACATCATTTTCGAAAAACCTAATATTTCACCATCAGTGTTCGAAATCCTTATAACGTAAGTTTATATACGACAATTCGATTACCTATAAATTAATGTGATGTCTAGAGTTGTATCTCTCCGATTTACGCAAGTCGCGAGACAGACTACTCGTAAGAAAATTTTAAAAAAATTTTTTAGCATATTTTCTAAAATAAATTTTTGTAGCACAATATCTGAAAACTCGCGTGATAGAGTCTCACATAAAATATATGAAATGAATGCTAGGTTTATCTTACGAGAGGTACAACTCTATAATGTCTATAATTGAATATTCTTCTATACATAAACAAAAAAAATTCATATTAATTTTATAATTTTAAACTGAAAAATGCTTAATTCCATAAAATAAATAGATACATTTATACAGGAAAGTTTATTAATAATGATGAGGTTAGGCTTCTCGATATTTTCATTGCAGCTGATGAAATTCAATTATCCGAAATTAAACAAACCGTTGAAAAACGTTTGCTTGAATCTGAATCAGCTTGGAAATTTCCTAAAGATTTTATTACAATATGTAAACACGATACATTCACCGATTTATATCAAATTGCGTTAGAACTTGTATGCAGAAATCCCGAAGTTATTTTTGAATCGAATGATTTCTTAAAATTGGATGAAGATGTTCTAATTAAACTTTTGAAAAATGATGATCTTCGGTTAAAAGAGATTGAAATTTGGGAATATTTAATCAAATGGGGAATTGAAAATACTGAATCTATTTTAGATGATGATTTAACTAAATGGACACAACCAAATTTCATAGAACTTGAGAAAGTTCTACATAATTGTATCCCTCATGTTAGATTTTCCCAATTACCATTTGATGAACTTCGTTCAGTTACAGTTAAATATAAAAATGTTTTACCAGATAATCTTCTTGACGAAGTTTTCCAACATAATTTACCAAAAAGAGAATCAGCATATTCTTTCAATTCTAAAATTATAGATGCTAAAGATGCAGCATTAATAGCAACCTGGATTGATAAAAAACAAGGAATGCCTTATCGTTTTAAAGATATACCTTTCGAATTTGAGCTTATTTATCAAGCAAGTCGTGAAAACTTTAGCATTGATAAGTTTCATGAGAGTTGTGATGATAAAGGACCAACTGTTGTTATAATCAAAGTCCGAAATTCAAATGAAATAATTGGTGGATATAATCCATTATATTGGTATGAAAATGATTTAATGAGAAGAAACAGAAGTAATATATTTAACAATAGTAATAACTATAAGTTTAAAAAAACATCAAAGAGTTTTATATTTTCATTATCTAATGGAAAAATTCCAAGACTAAGCCGTGTCTCTTCTCCAAAAGAAGCAATCGCTTGGTGTGTGTCTAAAGGACCATGTTTTGGTTTCCAAGATTTATGGATAGGATCTAACAGTGGTATAAGTAAACATCACTCTTATGAAATGGGAATTATTGACAAAGAAACGTTTGAAATTGAAGAATACGAAGTATTTCAAATAATTTACAAAAAAATCTCATTTGGAATAATATTTAATAGATTATGTAAATTTATCATGTCAATGTTTAAGAATACATTTGGATTTATCATATCAATACCTTATAATATATTTGGATTTATCATGTCAATGTTTACTAATATATTGGGATTTATCATGTCAGTGTTTAATAATATATTGGGATTTATCATGTCAATGTTTAAGAATGTTTTTGAATTTATTATGTCAATATTTGAATTTATCATGGCATTATTTGGGGAAGTATCTGGGCTAATTATGTTCTGGTGTACATTTTTGATAATTTCTTCCCTAGCAACTTTAATATTTATATTTATTAGAGTTAATGACATAGTAAGACTTTTTACTATTTCATCCTCTGCTACTGCTTCTATATTTTTTATTTCCTTTTTAATTACTATTATGAAGGAGGATAATGAGGATATAATTACTAAAAGTTATATTATTTTTCTATGTTTTTCTTTCTATTCATTTGCGATATTGGATCTAATTAATAATAGTGTTTTAACACAAATTCTTGCAACATCATCTTTTATTGCTGCTATAGTTTTTATATTTATATGGCATGTAGTTATGCCAGTATATAAAAAATTATCTGGAACATCTAGATTTTTGTTATTCTGGATTACGTTTACAATAATATCCTCCATAGCAACATTAGTATTTATATTTATTAGAGTTAGTGATATAGTAAAACTTATTACAGTTTTATCTTCTACTATTGCTTCTGTATCTTTAATTCCTATTTTAATTATTACTATGAAAGAGGATATTAAGGCTAATAGAATTTTTAAAGTTTATTTTATTTTTCTATCTTTGTTTATTTTATCCTTCCATACATTTGCGATATTTGATTTTATTAGTAGTAGTGTTTTAGTACAAAATCTAGCAGCATCATCTTTTGTTGTTGCTAAAGGTTTTGCATTATTATTGTGTATTTTTAAGATGAGAAGTGAAAGGTTATACATATGTTGGTTTATATTTATGATTATGTCTTTCGTGGCAACTTTAATATTTTTATTTATTAGAGTTAATGATATTGTAAAACTTTTTACAATTTCATATTCTGCTACTGCTTCTATAGCACACTTTTTCGATTTAATTCTTAATGAAGATAATGCAGATCATAGAGCTTATATTATTACTTTATGCTGTTTTATATTATTCTTTCATTCATTTGCAATACTTGATTTTATTAGTAGTAGCATTTTAACACAAATTCTTGCTGTATCATCTTTTATTGCTGCTATACTTTTTACATTTATATATTCTACACGTATATGGCAATTTATAGTGTCAATATTTAGAGGAATGTCCAGATTTATGTTATTCTGGATTTCGTTTACAATAATATCCTCCATAGCAACATTAGTATTTATATTTATTAGAGTTAGTGATATAGTAAAGCTTATTACAGTTTTATCTTCTACTACTGCTTCTGTATCTTTAATTCCTATTTTAATTATTACTATGAAAGAGGATTTTAAGGATACAAGTTTTATAGTTAATATTATTTTTCTATATTTTTTTATTTTATCCTTCCATACATTTGCGATATTTGATTTTATTAGTAGTAGTGTTTTAGTACAAAATCTAGCAGCATCATCTTTTGTTGTTGCTAAAGGTTTTGCATTATTATTGTGTATTATTAAGATGAGAAGTGAAAGGTTATACATATGTTGGTTTAAATTTATGATTATGTCTTTAGTAGCAACTTTAATATTTATATTTATTAGAGTTAATGATATTGTAAAACTTTTTACAATTTCATATTCTGCTACTGCTTCTATAGTTTACTTTTTATTTTTAATTATCGAGGAATTTAATGAATTTAATGCAAATCATAGAGCTTATATTATTACTTTATGTTGTTTTATATTATCCTTCCATTCATTTGCGATATTGGATTTTATTAGCAGTAGCATTTTAACACAAATTCTTGCAGCATCATCTTTTATTGCTGCTATAGCATTTATATTTATATGGCATGTAGTTATGCCAGTATATAAAAAAGCATTTGGAACTTCTATAATTGTGTTATTCTGGATTACGTTTACAATAATATCCTCCATAGCAACTTTAGTATTTATATTTATTAGAGTTAGTAATATAGTAAAACTTATTACAGTTTTATCTTCTGTTACTGCTTCTGTATCTTTAATTCCTATTTTAATTATTACTATGAATGTGGATATTAAGGATATGATTTTTAAAGTAATTATTATTTTTCTAAGTTTTTTTATTTTATCCTTCCATACATTTGCGATATTTGATTTTATTAGTAGTAGTGCTTTAGTACAAAATCTAGCAACATCATCTTTTGTTGTTGCTATAGTTTTTGCATTATTATTGTGTATGCTTAAGATAAGAAGTGAAAGGTTATTCTTATGTTGGTTTATATTTATGATTATGTCTTTCATGGCAACTTTAATATTTATATTTATTAATGTTAGTGATATTGTAAAACTTTTTACAGTTTCATATTCTACTACCGCTTCTATAATTTACTTTTTCTTTTTAATTATCGAGGAATTTAATGCAAATCATAGAGCTTTTATTATTACTTTATGTTGTTTTATATTATTCTTTCATTCATTTGCAATACTTGATTTTATTAGTAGTAGCATTTTAACACAAATTCTTGCTGTATCATCTTTTGCTGCATCTTTAGTTATTATATTCATATGGTGTATTTGGTGTATTTGCTAATAATGATATCACTAATAAAGTAGGGCCTTCTTTATGTTGGAAATGAAATGAATAGTTTGAATATCTTGTTTCATCATTATATAATGATCTTCCCTATAAGAAAAATGTACCGTAAAGGTACGGGTTGGAGGCGGAATGGCACGGGTTTTGGTGGCACGGATTAAACCCGGATTATGTACGTAAGAGGCTTGGATTGGCACGGATTTTTGGCCCGTGGTGGACCGTATAACCGTACAAATTGGACCGTTAGTGACTCGGGTTTTGCAACACTTTACTAGTACAAATGGCACGGGTTTTGGCACGGGTAATTAACGTGAATTAACGTGCTATACCACTGTGATAAAAAAAATACAAGTAGATTAATAAATTTATATCAGAAACAATATAATATGAACAAACTAACTGCGCATGTATCAAAATTTTGTAAGGAATTTTTTTTGTTAAGACACCCAGAGCAGTTTCATTAGCGAAATTATAAGATATGCAATTTTTTTAAAAAAATCGTACATTGATCTTTTGCTCTTCGTGAAATGAGCCAACACGTACTACCTTTGACACGTATCATTCCGTGAAATGAAGGTGCCATTACATATGACGTGACATAGTGTGCTACCTCCTATTGTAATTTCTGTACCACTTTTTACCGTAACATTCCGTTCAACGGTCTGTATGTCACTCCGACCGCGCCGTTTCCTGTATTCCTGACACAAACGCATATCACACAACGGACCACTTTTTTTAATAGGGCTTATTATGACTTTTCAGTGATCGCATTTTAATAAATTTGGTGTCTGCGCAATGCCTTCACACTAGAAACAGGAATGTTGTATGATTGAATTCGTATTTTTGTGCATATTAAATTAAAAACCTTGGAAATAGAATTTATTATATATGATTGCCGCCAAGTAAAAACTTTCATAAAACTTTCAGTATATTTTGCATAAACTAAGTCCTTAATAAATTAAAAAGATTGTGCTCGATGCAAATTACAATTCGCAATTGAAAGCCTGATGATGGTGTGCTGCAATATACTGATCATGTTATAGTGTGGCGTTATACATAGAGATGGTAAAGTTCCAATATTCAGAACTTAAGAACCTGATTTTAGAACCTGGTTTTTAAAAACCGGGTTCCAATTTTGAATCCTAGGTTTTTAGGTTCATTAGGTTCTTAGATTTTTTTGAAATCATTTAATATAATAAATATAATAATATAATAAATAAAAAATGATTGACTAAAGAGCCAATTAATAACTTATTGCATCAATACAAAAATATAATTAATTTTATGTTTCTGATTATATTTTAAAGGAACCAGGTTCAGGAACCAGGTTTGGAACCAAGTTTTGAAACTTTTTAAAAACCAGGTTCTTAGGTTTTGAAATGGAACCTAAGGTTCCAAACCAAAAGCTGAACCTTAACAAACCTAACCATCTCTAGTTACACATAATAGGGTCACGTGGGTCAATAATGATATTTTTGCGAATGGATGCAATAATATCCATACCTGATTTCATTCTATCATAGTACATACATACTATAATATTCTATCTCAGAGTAATACAAATACAAATCTGATAATTCATATTAGAGATGGGAATCATGGGCATTACTGTAATGCATATTTTACTAATTTTGAATTATATGCATTAATGCGCACATGATAAAAAAATTAATAAATAAAAATTTCTCGGATGAGATAAAATTGAAATAAGCACATCAAATGTGAATGATTCAGAATCCATAAAACTGATCTCTAGTTCATATACTACGTACATACATTAACATATGAATTATAAATTTGTTTACACTATTCTTGATGGCAGTTGACCATACACTGAACACTATGTTCTTTGTAACTCTGTTATGCGAGCATACTACTGTTGTCTTGAATACTGTGATTATTGTAGTTATTGTTTGTTAAAGAGAAGAGCAACAATGTGCTTGCTTCACTGACAATCAGCTCACTGATACTCCATTTCACTGACAAATTATTCACCAACAAGTTCATTTTACTGATAGTTTTTTTACTGAAGCTCATTTCACCAATAAAGTAATTCCGGTTATTGTTGTTAAGGTCAGGGTAAAATTAGAGTTAAAATTAGTATGCTTTATAGAATAAAACTTGTCAGTAAAATGAAATGAACTGTCAGTAAAATGAACTTGTCAGTGAATAATTTGTCAGTGAAATGTGATGTCTATAAAGTGATTGTTAGTGAAATAATATAGACCTGATATAAAAAGTTACTCTGATGTATTAATAGCTGAAGCCTTGAACTATTCACTTGCCAAATATAATATGCCTCTCTTGATACGGTTGTCTGGTTTTGTTTGGCTGGATTTAGGTTGTCCTGGGCCTATCTGGTGTTACTATATTCATAGTAACTTTATTATACAAGCATACTATGTTCTCGGTAATTCCATTATGTAAGTATATTATGTACACTCACCTGACATTGATCACCAGATTTTTTAAAATTATAGATGATTGATGATTATGACTCACATTGCACAATAATTTTTTGTGAAATGAATCTCTTAATAATTAATAAATAATTTTTTTTACAGTTACACTAGATGTCATTCTGTTAGACTGTATTTTTTTTTTTTTTAAAATTTTTTTTTATCATGAAAAAAAGGAAGCAACTAACCGAGGAAAAACGTGCTCAAATTGTTGGCGCTTGGAGAAACAGTGTGAGGCAGGCAAAAATCGCACAAACCTTAAATTTACCGAGGAGCACCGTCCATGATATAGTTAACTATTACAAAAAAAATAGGGAGATAAAACCTTTTCCTTGCCCTGGGGCGGCACCTAAAATAACTGAACGTGGTACCCGCCACCTTATACGCCTTTTGAAAAGTGATAGAAAGGCTGGTTTGAACGTTTTGACAAATAAATTTGCGGAATCAACCTCTGTCGAAGTGTCTACACGTACCGTACAATGTCACCTTCATGAAGAAGGGTTTTTTGGCCAGGTCGGAAAGAGAAAACTGTTCATAAGTGAAGACAAACGCAAGCTTCGTTTGAAGTTGGCTAAAGACTGAGAACACTGGAATAGAAGGTGGAAAAATATTGTTTGGAGTGACGAATCACGGTTTGAAGTGTTTGGAGAGGATGTCATACATATGTTTGGAGGAAACCAAAAGAAAAATACAATATAGATTGTTTGGTTCCTACGTTTAGGTCAGGAAAAAGGGGTGTAATAGTTTGGGGTTGCTTTAAGTACTATGGTCCTGGACCTTTGGTTCGGGTTTTTGGTAATATGAATTCAGAGAATTATACCGAGATTCTTCGTGATTGTTTGTTACCTTTTTTGGATGGTTTAGATAGTATTGTTGAAGAAAAAAACTATCTATTCCAAAGCGACAATGCGAGTATCCACAATTCAAATTTCACCATGGGTTGGCTTGAAGAAAATAACATCGACGAACTTCCTTGGCCTGCAGTGAGCCCCGATTTCAATCCTATCAAACATCTTTGGGATGAATTGGAGTGCTGAGTTCGTAAGCATATTCCTCTGCCGGGCAGTGAGTCAGAACTATTCAGTATTCTGCAGGAGGAATGGTTTAAAATTGATGGTTCGATTTTCAGAAATCTTGTTGAAAGCACGCCTCGTCGTGTTCATGCTGTAATTATTGCCAAAGGATACCCGACGCGGTATTAATAATTGTAAATAAAAATTTATTTTTATAACTATTAAATAAAAAAAATTCAACTCAAATTATTAAGTGGGTTGTTGATAAATTGCCGTTGTAAAAACCTGTAAAAAAAATGATTGTCATTTTGTAACTATAAAAATCTGGTGATCAATGTCAGGGGAGTGTATACTCCTGGTAACTCTGTCATGCCATAATTATCTATATGCTAATAGAATCGCGATCAGCTATTAAGAGCAGCCTATTTTCCAAAATTTCTATTTTTGAAATGAAATAGTTATTTCTGTGCCCATTATATGACAACTTGTAATGCATGCAAAAATTTTGTCTATTACAACTAATAGCTAATTAAAAGTGAGAATCTACCATAATAGTCAGGGAATATGTTATACTGAGCGATAAAAAGTAAAAATTATGATAAAACATATAAATATACTATAAGCTTTAAACAAACATTCTTTTTAGCTTATATATTAACTTTTTTAATTTTGGGATTAAGCATATTTAAGATATAAGATTATTTAGAACACTCTTTTAAAATTCTGTAATTTTTGCAAAGATTCTTTATAAAATTTTTTAAAAAAATTTCCAAGTTTAAAACTGTGATTATATATAAAATTTTATGCTAAGCTAAGTTTGTTTAGGTAACAAAATAGGTTATTTTAATAAAAAAAATAAGTTTTCTATATATTAATATTAAAAATTACAGGTTTTCTATATGAATAATTGACCAAAATTTTTGTAAAGCTTGCATAAAAAAAATATAAAATTAAAGTTCCAAACATAATAATGAATTTCTATTTATACTAGTAAGCCTTTTAAAATACTAGTACTATTATTAGTAACAATATACTATTAATTGTAAAGTTGCATTGCAATTTCATAAATTAACATGAAATATAACAAAGTAATTTATGTAATACATTTCTATACAGTATGTACATGGAATATATAGTTTCTCATATAAATACAAAATAATATCTAAAAATCTAATTTTGTATTTTGATCAAATTAAGCTTAAACTGGGCCATTATTCAACTAGTGTCTTTAGATATTATTTGCATTTATTCAGTTCATCATTTGTTCCTAGTTTATTACAACTGCATTATGCACTATTTATATAGCATTATATAAAAAAAATACAATTTAGCATTGGGTAATAAAATCTATAACAAGTTCAATAAACCCAAGAATGGGTAGAACCCACTTGGCAAGTTCCAAATAGAAATATAATATTCTAGGCTTTGGATAGTACTATATAACAAGTATTGGATAAATAACAACTAAGCAGAATTAGGTAACAAGATCTCTAAAAAAGGGGTATCTACCAATCTAGTAGTTTAATAATATGTTTGGCTACAAGTATACAAGTAATACTATAACACAAGTAATTCTGAAAAGAAACCAGGAGAATTAAGTTGAAAGTATTCAACCCACACCTCTAAAGGTAGTTTAGGATAAATAGTATGCACAGATATAGTATATATATGAGTTAAAGCTAAATTAAAAATAGTTTATATTAGGCCTGCTAAAAAATTAATTAAAATTAATTTTTACTATATTTCATACAATTTAAATCAATTAAAATTATTATAAAATTAATTGAAATCCAATTAATAAAAAATAAGGCCATACAAACTTATACTATTGGTTTTCATATCCCGGCTGGGTCAGTAAGGTAGGGTAGAGGGCATGGGGTTCATGGGCATGCCCCCTTATGCATGCCCCTGGACATGCCTCTGGGCATGCCTTTAAACCAAAGGGCATGCCCATATCATATGATTAGATATAGTTCTTAAGAATAAATCAATTTTGTGTAATCGTAACTCTTACTTGCTAATTTAATACAAATAAATGAACTTAAATATATAGCATCAATTTGAAAAGCTTAGATGATTTTATACTTGCCATTAATTTAATGTGAATAAATAACCTTAAATGACAAAATGAAAATACGAACTTTGAATAATGTATCTTGAATAAACCTAATACATACTGCTAATAGTCTATCTTAAATGATTTTTATGCACTGAGCTAATGTGAATAAATAAACTTAAATGAATAGGTATTGTAATATTCATAAACTGTATTAATACAACAAAACTTTAGGTGTCAATATCTGTATAACTATTGGACAGTAAAAAAAATTTAATGATATTTTTCCAAAAGTTCGATTTATAAGCATAATACAATTATTTATTTGGATTTTCAGAATAATCAATTGTCCGCAAATTGGCACCTTATCAGATTCATTAATGCAATTCTTGTTAATCTGGTCTGGAAATGCTAAGAAAAATAATCAAGACTATAAACTAATCAGTTACACTTAACTTAGTTTCTTACAATAATAAAAGGTAATTATGGATCAATAAATTAATTACTAATCAACTAACCCATAGCACTTAACTCAGTTTCTCATATTAATTAAAGGTAAGATTAGTAATAATATTAACTGATTGCTAGCGATTTGTGCTGCAAACTAATTTTCACACGTGCACTAACTTTGAAGCAAATAAAAATACTATATAGACTTAATTTAGAAGTTTTACTTCTTAATTAGTTCTAATGCATAATATATTTATTGTTTCCAAATTAATGCACATGCATAGATTAGCTGCAGCCACAAGTTCATTAGTAATGTCAGTTGATATATAGGCTTCATGTTTTGAAATATTGTTGGTAATACAAGAGTGACTTGATAGACGCATAATTAATCACTAATTAACTAACCCGATGCACTTAACTCAGTTTCTCATATTAATTAAAAGGTAATAATATTAACTGATTGCTAACGAATTTGTGCTGCAAACTAATTTTTGCACATGCACTAACTTTGAAACAAAGTAAAAAAGTATACTATACAGACTTAATTTAGAAGTTTACTTTTAAATTAGTTCTAATGCATAATATATTTCTTGCTTCCAAATTAATGCACATGCATAGATTAGCTGCAGCCACAAGTTCACTAGTAATGTCAGTTGATATATTGGCTTCATGTTTCAACATATTGTTGGTAATGCAAGAGTGGCTTGATAGATGTATAATTAATCACTAATTAACTAGCCCGATGCACTTAACTCAGTTTCTCATATTAATTAAAGGTAATAATATTAACTGATTGCTAGCGAATTTGTGCTGAAAACTAATTTTTGCATGTGCACTAACTTTGAAACAAAGTAAAAAAATATACTATATAGACTTAATTTAAAAGTTTTACTTTTAATTAGTTCTAATGCATAATATATTTCTTGCTTCCAAATTAATGCACATGCATAGATTAGCTGCAGCCACAAGTTTGCTAGTAATGTTAGTTGATATGTAGGCTTCATGTTTCGACATATTGTTGGTAATGCAAAAGTGGCTTGATAGACGCATAGTATAAATAATAAATGTATAGTAAATAAATCATAAGATTAGAAAAGACAGTTAGAAAATGATATTTGATATCAAAATAAAGAGGATTCAGAGTATAATTAAGATAGAGAGAATGTGTCATTACAATAAAAGAAGATACACTAATATTTCATGTACATTATACTTGTTAACAAGAACTAGCGTATAGCGAAAGTGTATAAAAGACCTTGAGTTTTGTCTTCAATAAAGCTAAAAACTTAATAACTTCTTATTATAAAAAAATTTTTAGCTTCGAATTGATAATTGTTTGTCTCTTATATATTTTTTTTAAACCTACTTATCTGAAAATCAACTTTTATTAAAGTCGCAAATAAAATTTGTAAATTCTGCAATTATGTCTATTCCTAATGGTTTAGCATTACCACTTCCAACACAAGGTCAACGTTGGAGTGGCTTTTATCGTTCTGAAACCAAAGGAGCAGGAAATAGATATATAGCGAAATGTAAATACTGCTTAGTTGAGCTAAGTGGTAAACCTGATAGACTTCAACAGCATGTTCTTCGGTACAGTAATTGGCCTGTCTCTGAAAAAACATCTTATCTTCAAAAAATTAATAATGAAAATGTCTTATCTCGAAAACGTCCTTGTGACAATGAAGAAAATACATCTATTGAACAAACTGAGATACAAGTAAATGATAACATGCAACAGTTGTCTGGACCTACTCCTCGTCAAAGCACAATTTTTAATTGGTGCACTCGACCTTTATCTAGCGCACAATCTGAAAACCTTAATCAAAAATTTTTGAAAGCAGTTATTTATGGAAATCTTAACTTTCGAATTGTTAAAAATCCATATTTAAAAGACTTTCTTCATGATTTGAATTCTTCTTATCTTCTTCCTTCACGGGATATGGTTAATGGAAGTCTTTTGACTAAGATGTTTTCTATTCATATACAAGATAAGTTAACTACTCTTTCTAGTCTTACAAATTTTACAATCTCTCTTGATAGATGGACAGAAATTCAGGTAATTCTATATATGTATTTATGGCACTTAAAGAATCTCAAGAAATTGTATTGGATATTCTTGACCTATCTGCACATCGTCATAGAGGTGATTTCCTAAAAAATAAAGTGAAAGAGATTTTATCTATAAATAGTGTCAAAACATCATTCGCAATTGCTTGCATTACAGATAATCCTTCAAATATGAATAGAATGAAACAGTTACTTTATGAAGAATGCCCTAATATCTTTCATATTCGCTGCTGTTTGCATCATGTCTTTAATTTAATTGTTAAAGATATTGTTGGCTTTTCGGATATTGTTTCAGTTTGTAGAAAAAATCAAAAACTTGTCAACTTTTTTAATGCATCACATATTTGGCATCAAGAGTTACAAAACTGGCAATAAAAAAAAGGCATTAGACATTTTTTAACTACTTTTTGTGAAAGAAGATAGTATTCGATCGCTAAAGTTTGTATGGGTGTATCAACTTATGAAGAAGGCTTTCGATATTGCCTTTTTTTGAGTGACACTGAACGTCCTAGATATCCTGAAATTGAGAATACTTCAATAAAAAGTCTTATTCGAGATAGATACCATTTTGCTGATAATGATATACTAACCAAAGTAATCAAGCCAGTTGTCGATGCTATAGAAAGGCTTGAATCAAGTGATTCTACATTGGCTGATGTATTTAAAAAGCTAATTTATATTTATCAACAAATATATTGGCTTAATATTCCTAATAATGATTTTAAAAATCATGCACTTACTGTAATTAACAAACGGGTAAAAGAATTTGATAGCAATATTTATTTTGTTGCATTCTTTCTTTCTCCAGTACATAAGCAACTAGCTATTTTTGGTAAGATGAATGAAGATAATATTATTTATGCTTCTCTTGAATTAGCTAAGGGTTGGGATTTTAAAAAAAGAGATGCGATTTTACTACGTAAAGAGTTAATTAATTATAAAAATGGTGATCCTCCATTTGATAAACCTATTACAAAACCTCCACGCCAATTTTGGACTGATTTTGCTGGAAGTACACCTCTCTTACGCCGTTTTGCAATAAAAGTTCTTTCTATTGTTCCCCATAGTGCTGCCTGTGAATGACTTTTTCGTCACTTGGGATTGTCAAATCTAAAGAAAGAAATCGGTTAACTCCTGATAGCCTTTCTATGCTTGGACAGCTTAAACATGAGCTCAAAAAAGCTATAATTAAAAAGCAAGATAAACCCATTTCTGAGTCTTCAAATAATAATAATAATAATAATTCTAGTAATTCTTTTGATGAAGACGATAAAGAAGGGGAGGAAGAAAATGACCTAATTGAAGAATTAAATGAGGAGATAGAAGAAGTTACAGTAGTTCAAGATGAAATATCTGTCATGGAAGAATTCTTCAACTTAACAATGCTTGAAAATAATCAGGTACTTGATAATAATTTATCTTGTGTTTACAGATCAAATAGCCCAGTAGAGGAAGAATGGTCTATTGATGAAATCCTTTATCAAGATCTATAAATAAACCATTATCTAATATTATTTTTAAAGATCGAATTCAAAATAAATAATATATCTATAGAAAGCATTATTTTAACAATATTAAATAGTATATACTTAGCTTTTTGATCT